>APFE030645071.1:152691-171655 GCA_000404065.3 Pinus taeda | reverse complement strand
ATGGACCCATGTTGCCCCCATATTTCCCAAAAAAACATCGTTTAGGGCCTCAAAACAGCTCTGGAAGTTCAAGACCTGAAAAACTGCTAAAAATAGTAAACTGTGCTACAATTTAGGAAACTGAAAAAACTAAAAGAGACAATTATGGGGGTCCAAATGGGATAGGTGGGTGGCCACCAACATCCACCTGGATCATTCCTCCCCCATTAGGAAGCAATGGTCCCCATTGTGTTGAGTTCCTCCATCTGTTGAACTTGTTCTACAATCTCTGATGTGTCTAGTAAAGGTGGGAAGCATGGTCAAGGCCGGTACACATTGAACACTCAGTGCAATTGAAGGAATGGAGGAATTTTGTGCTCCAAAGAATTATTTCCCACAACCTTAGTCATGGTGTAAGGACCATGTCGGCGTGGTCGGAGCTTTTGATGTGCTCTTGTAAGGCGTTGTTTCTACAGATGCAACCAAACTTTGTTGCCCTCCTGAAGCTTGTGTGGTACCCCTGTGGGTGAGGATAAGTTGTTCCTATGTTCTGTCATGACCGTATTCCTTTACTGTTGTTTCTGCATTGAGGAGCCCTTTGCGGGGGTCATGGATTTGGTGACGATCTTCTCCTTACTTTGGGAGCGAACCAGACAGAAAATGAATTTCCTAGTCTGGGAGATGAGCTTGTTGCCTTTCTTAGCAGTGATCAAAGAGGTGGTGGTAGGTGGGGCTACCTCTGATATCCTTTATAATGAATCATCCAAAGAAATAATAACACCGCGAGGCCTTGACTCATACACAACATGTTTCCTCCACAAGTATGGTTGGCCTAATAGTACATCACAAACATCCAGAGGTGTAACATCACACAATACCTCGTCTGTGAAGGGCTTGATGCTGTAGGAAAGGCGGCATTGCTGGTGAACTTTGAGATCTCGTCCTTCATGAAGCCACCCAATACTATATGGTTGCGGGTGTGGTGTAGTCAGTAGGCCCAAGCGCTTCATGACCTCTACTAAAATGACGTTCTTTTGGCTACCACTGTTGACAATGAATTGCAGCGGTGAACCCTTCACCCACATCTGTGAGTGGAAAAGACACTCCCCTTCCTCTGGATTTTCAAACTCTTTTTTCCGGATCTTGGCGGTGGCAACAATGACGCTGGGATCCGCATCAATGATCTGTTTCCCTTTGCCATTCCCCTTGTCGAGTTCTGGCTCAAGGTCGGAACATGCATTTGATTTGGAAGCCTTCAACTCGGCCACCAACGACTACTTGGTTCAACACTCACTTGTGTTGTGAGTAGGGCTCTTGTGGAACTCACACCACTTTCCTGTGTCCTTCTTCGACTTCATGGTGTTGTTATTTTCTTGCGGTTTGGACGGGTTGTCTTGGGTCACCCTGCCTTGGCTTTGTCCTTTGGTCTTCGGATTTGCAGATCCAAAGTCTCGCTTCTTCTGTTTGAAATTTTGCTCGATTTTGACAGTGTATCGGTACATCGTGCCGAGCGAGGAGATGTTCAGGAACTCCATCTCTTCCTGGATGTATTTGTGTAGGAAACCACAGTATTTGAGTACCAGATGCAGATCAGAATCTTTGACACCCAACTGTGTACAAAGGGTATGAAAAATGTTTTGGAACTCTGGCACATCTTGGTCCCTTCCCTGCCGCAGCATGGTCCACTTTATGTATTTGTCCTCGTAGCTTTTGACAGGGTAGTACTATTCCTTGATGGCATCCCAGAATGAATCCCAAGTGGGTGCAGCTAAAAATAGTGAACTTGTGCTTTCATTCTTCTACTTGCAGTAGGTTTCCCACCAGTCCTTGATGTGGGGGGCTGCTTTGAGAAGAGCAAAAACAATATTTTCCCGACTCAAAAGTTCATGAACCGAAAAATACCCATCTAGCAGATTTAACCATTTATCTACGACATCTGCATCTATTTGACCCTCAAATATGGGGATTTCAAAATTAACTTGTACCTTAAATGGTGTGGAGTTTCCAAAGTAGATGTTGGAAGCTGATGCGTCACCTCTAGGTAGCCCTAAAGGATCTGCGCAAAGCTATCCATCATCGCATTCCTTTTCTGCTCAAGGGCTTCCTCGAGCAAGATTTTTATAGGATCTCCTGCTCCCTCATCTTTCTTCTCATCTTCCATGGGAGGCCATCAAGATTTGCAGGGCTGGTTTTGCAAAGGTTTGACCAATTCAAGCCCTAACTCCTTATATCCCAACCTCGTTGGGGATATGCAAAGAAAAACTGAGAAAAAGCAGCCCACTCTAATTCCAATGATCCAGATTTAAACAGGAACGCAACAAATTATAGAGATAACCATAAACACAAAGATGCAGCAGAAATAATACTTCATTTCATTAATGTAAAATATTGAGATATGCTTGCAAATAGAAAATGGAAATAAACAGCTAGGGGATGGTAGCTTATCTCTGAGAAGAGATGTGGTGGCTACATGCCTCTGAACTATCTTACAATGAGGCTCAAAGGGTTATTTATTGTTGAGAAACAATGGAAAACCCTAAACATCCAAAAACCTAACCCTAGAAGATGAAACGCCAAATTGTGGGCCCCATTTGGGTAAATTGGTACATCAATTTCTCGAGGTCGTAACTTTGGCATATGATCTCATTTGACGTGTACAATAGCTCGTTAGAAAGATCTATCCAACCACTACCACTTTGGGAAGGGAAACATCAGTCCATGGACCCATGTTGCCCCCAAATTTCCCAAAAAATGTCATTTAGGGCCTCAAAACGGCTTTGGAAGTTCAGGACCTGAAAAACTGCTAAAAATAGTAAATTGTGCTCAAATTTAGGAAACTGAAAAAACTGAAAGAGACGGTTGTGGGGGTCCAAATGGGATAGGTGGGTGGCCACCAACATCCACCTGGATCACAAAATTGGTAATTGTAGAGATAAATTCTAAAGTCAACATTATTCAAAGTGCCCAAAAAACTTGCTCCTTGTGCTAAAGCATTTGATCTCCACAAATAGTCCAAAATGCTAAGTCAAACTATGCCCAATCTCAAAAGTGCAACATTGATCAAAGATAGATTTTCAGTGCTTTGAAATTTTTCTCTCTCCTATTTATGCATGTGGATGAAGACCTAAAATTTTCAGATAGAATTATCCTCCAAGAGAGCAAGAAGAATGTGTGAGATATGCGTTGAAATGAGGTGCCATTGAGTTGTATTTATAGGTGTTGGAGGAGACCCAATTTGTCTTTAAAGCCAACCTGAACTTTTATGCACTTTTGAGTTTTCACATTAAAAATTATAATTTCCTTAACCAAATTAAATTCTTCCAAGGGCTAGGAAGGGTATTTCTTGATGGGGAAGGTTGTCCAAAGGAGGGAATTTGTCCTTCAGCTACCAAATTAATATGTTGGAGCCATGCCTTCTACCCCTTTCATTTCCACTTTTGTCATGGTAGGTTTAGGCTTATTTTTCAATTCTCTCATCTATTATTGTCTACTTAATGCTAGCATATGGAAGTTTTGGGAAGATTGTATTACAAATATTGGTAGACTTCCTATTATTCCATTGTTTATGTGTTCAAATTTTATCCCTTATCTACCTAAGATCATCTTACTAGGGATTTTATCATATGCATTGGCCTTAAAAACTAATATTTTGGTTCGATCTAGAAACAAAATTAGACAAGGTTATGGAATTTTGGGATCGACCTTATGCTAGACTACTACTTTACTATCTTCCATAGCTTAAGTGTGGAAAATTACCTCAATCCTAACAATATTCAAGTTTTATTTGTTGATTTGATTCTTCTAGCCATCATTGGCAATTCCACGGGCTTACTCATGATATCATGTGGTTCGTACATTCATGTTGGGAACCCTTATTGCATGGCTAGGGAAATATTCTCAGTATTTACATTTTCATATTGGAGCAACTCATTGGATAGAGAGCATGTTGAAAAATGTAAGATATATTTGTAATAATTGTGTCTTGTTAAATATAATTTCTAGAGAATTTATGTAATGGATGTTATATCAAAAAACTTATTGTTCTCTTTCTCAAAACTAGCTTGCTACAAGGCTTAGTGACGTTATGTCTTAACAATATAGGTTGTAGTTTGCAAGGAATTCACACAACACCCAACTTCCCTTTCATGGGTATTTTATTCTCATTCAAAATGGTATCTCAAGAACACATTGAATGTGTTGGATCCTACTGTGGGGATTAATTTATTAGCTACATAAAATGGACTAAACTAGAAAATATTTTGGTTCTTTGTACAAATTTTTCTTCCTAGCAAATTCTACTAAAGAGAATAGATGTTTGGCAGCATTGATGGAAAATTTTAAAAATTTGAGAGAAATGATGTGCTTCTTGATCTTTGGTTGATATATGAATAAAATACTATGGCAAGTTACACTTATTAATTATTTGAAGTCAGTGATAAAGAAATATGATGGAAATGTTTCCAATATTATCATAGTTGATTTGGATATGAATGAATTGGTGATCACTTGCCAACTTCTTTGTTGAGCATTATGTGGATGATTGTCTAGAGATTTCTCCTCTTCTAGTTATTGCATATGCTTTTCATATTGTGTGGCAAACAATGTACAAAGATTCATCACATATTTCCTAACTCACGGCTCATGCTTAAAAGAATCAAGTCTTCTTCAGCAAGACTCGAGATGAGCTAGAAAACTAGGTATTGCAACCTAATCAACATGATGAAATCAAGCCCCCAAGGATTTTTTTTATCTTGCATATCTAGTAACCAAACTTATGCCAGTTTAAACAAAAATGAATATTAATCTGGTCAAGATGGAAATAAATCATTGTAGATATTTCCCTTTCAATACCACATTAAACTTCACTTTTTCATGCATACCTCTTTAACCTGTTAGTCTAGGGAAACCACCTCTTTCACATAGGCTTCAGCTTGGATAGAGCACTAATATGATTAATAAATGTGTCTTCATTTTCATCTAATTCATCATATTCATCTTCATCTTCTCCCTCTAGATGGTTTGCCTCACAATGCAGTTTCTTGTAATTATTTTGTTCTTCTCCCACACCTTGGTTATCTTGAGTTGGAGTTATCATGAGTTGAAGTTAACCAAGGTATAAAGAAAATTGAAGCTACTCCAATTTAATGCATAATAATAATTGCCACTTTTTGGTATGAAAAAGTATTGTGGCATAAAATCTTGGAAAAATCATGCAAAAATCTTTCAACTATGCAAGTTCCTATGGAAGAATTGATATGGGTATGACCCTATTGAAGCATAACACGAAGATATGATAGTGACCTCAACTGTAACCTAGATATGACATTGATATGATAATTGTACTAGAATATAACAACCTTTATATGCAGTCACAATGAAGTATGATTAACTACAACTTGACATAAATTTTCCCTTAAGTATGAGTTACATGACTCATTTTGTTTGAAGTCAAGGAATATATAACTCCAGATTTAAATACTTTCGAGAGTAAAGCATTGTCATCTAAAAGATCACTTCTTGGAGGAACCAAAGCAACAAAAGAAGCACAACCTTGAGAAGCATCTATACAATAATAATCCATTATATCAATGAAATCCCACCTATAAAAACTAATCAAAGCCAACATCTCAAGGAATTTCTATGGAAGAGGAATTAAAGCACCTCTGGTACTTTACAAGCTAGAGAACTTGATCTCTGCTAGAGTAAACGAGGTAAAGTTCAAGGTACATATGCTTTTATTTTTACTATGCATCATGGATAGAAGTGATGTAGATATTATTTACATTCTCTTGCATACATTTGAAATTTTCATGAATAGTGACAGCATTTATAGGGTTTTACAACTAATAGAATTTGAAAGAGTATACATGATAAGTTTTTCATTGAGAATTTGCAAGTGTGGTACCTAGGGTTTATGAACCCTAGTAATGATTTGAACTAAAAGACCCTAGAAAACATAGATATTTAGAAACCCTAGCTCTTGAATTGGCATCATGCTAAAATACCTAACATACCCTTTAGAGATAAGCTCATTTATGATTCTTCCCTCTTGTCTTTGTATATTTCACTTGGTTGTACTTGTTGGTGAGAATTGCAAGCACATAATGAAGGATGTAAAGATTGAGAAAGTAAGATGAGGAGGGAGATCAAAGTAAAGAAAGGCTCATGTTTGATGATGACTACTTGATAATGATGTGGATAAGAATGACATACAAAATACGAAAACCTATTTAGAAAGAAGTAATTTGAAGTATGGATAAAAAGTGGGTGGGGGGAATTAGATGGCAAGAAGTTCACTTACCTCATATATATTGAAATTTCATAAGATCATTGGGAGGATTTTTCTAGGAAGTGAAAGAGAACCTGAATCCAAAGACTAAGCCCTACAACTACCATCCAAACCATAGGGGTTGTAATTCAAGAAGCAGAGAAAGAATATGTTCACCAACAAGCTTGAACAAGAATATATTCACTAATTTAATGCATATAAAGGAAAGAACTTGATGGAATGTTGGAATATTTGTTACAAAATGTGTAAAATTTCCAAGTATCCTAGTGACAAGTTTTTTTTATAGAATTCAAATATGAAGGACATGCACGATCCCCAAACTAGAACCAAGTGAAAGCAACCATTTTATGGATACCTTGTTTTGCAAGTCAATGTCTACTTCTTTACTGTCCCATAATGCCACACATACATGATAGTCATGAACATGAGAGCGAGAAGAATAGGTACCCAGGCCCCTTCTAAGAACTTAATGGGAGAAGCTAAAAAGTAGAGGGCTTTGATAGAAACAAATAAAAGTAGAAATGTACTACTAGTAGAATTCTTGTATGCCAGCTATAATTATTACCAATGATTTAAGACATGAAGTAACTAGCATGACTGTGATGACAACTAAACTTACCACAGGAATACCAAACATTTCAAAATTCATTACATTGGATAATGAAAACATATTATTTTTGTTGATAGCTTTCTAGACAGAATTGTGTGTATTTTATTAAAACATTCAAGCTAATACATGTAGTTTACTCCAAAAGACTATCAAAAGTATGACTATTGGTAGGGGGTTAAATAATGTGATTTTTAGATATAATTTCCAATATGTAGTCAAATTAGGGGTAGTTTTTAGTATGCGACGAACACATGTGATATGTCATAGGTTCATTGTGTGAAGCCCTTGTGGCACCTTCGGGAAGATCTACAGAAGATGATAGACCAACATGCATGAACATTAAAATAATTAAAGTTTGAGCATGCCTTCATTGATCGGTTGATTCTGATGGCTAAGTGAGCAATTGTATGGAAGACATCATAGCAACTTACATGACTTTTAACATGGGTCATTGACTTTTCCTGCATGGAAACATGGCTTCCAACTATTGGCTAGGAATGATGACGTAGATGCACAATTTTAGAGGATGACACATGGTAACAAATGATTGGGTGAGATGGCCCCTTTACACAATCAACAGATGATGTCATCAAGAAACATCAACAAGGTTACATGGAAATATCTAACACCACAATGTGGAAGGCACATTTAGCAACTTCTGATAAGTGAAAGGCCCAAATATGACTAAAACATGACACCCCTCATGGGTTTTCATGTGGCATGATGACATCACGCTAAAGTTATCATGTGGATGACTAGCTACCCCTAAGGAACCAATCATAGGGTATGGTCACATGGGACCTCAACACAAAGATTAAGGGCTCAACCTAAGTGTTTGGTTCCATCATATGGTAATGATAAATCCCTTGATTTTAAGGATTTAACATTGGCCCAAGGTCAGCTTATGAAAGTTTCAAGACCACAATATATATATAAAGAGAGATAGAGAAAGAGAGAGAGAGAGAGAGAGAGAGAGAGAGAGAGAGAGAGAGAGAGAGAGAGACAGACAGACAGACAGAGACAGAGAGACAGAGAGAGAGACAAAGAGAGACAGAGAGAGAGATGTGTCTGTGTGTGTATCCAAGAGCTTGGAGAAAAAACAAATTCGTGAATGTGAAGAGAATATCATAAATCCTATGCTTGGTTGATATATTTTGGTTCGTCACTTTGGTTTAGTTTTAGTTTCAAGTCTTTTGAGTGAAGGATGATCCTTTTTGTTCCTCTTGTATTTTGGTTTGATAGGCATGCTCAGGGCTATGATGTTGGAACAAATGAGATATTAATTTTTTGAAATATTTGGCAGAAATCTGATGGTGAATCACATACAAGTGATGGAGGTAGTGAATACCTGATTTGGCATAGCTTGAGGGCAGAGGATTGGAAGCATGTTCTGTAACCACAACCGACTCTGCTATGTTGAAAGTAGCTAGCTACATTTGGATGCAAATAGTTGAAGTTCAAATGGTCACGGGTGAATTCACAAGGAAAATTTTTATGGCAACAATTATAGCTTAATATCCATGACATGACACATTGGATCACCTACCAGTCACATTGGATAGGTTGATGAATACATTGGACATGTCAACTTGGAAGTGATAGTGTATATGAGTTGGAACCATTAGTCTGCCTAACTTGGTAGTGGTAATGAATTAATATTATACTATTCATGGGGTCGATGAATCGATTGGATAGGTCAACTTGAAATCGACAGTATATATGAGTTGGCACCATTGGTTGGGAAAACTTATCAATGGTAATGGAATAATATTATACCAGTCATGAAGTCAAAGAATTTAATGGACAAGTCAACTTGGTGGAGTACACAAGTCGGTGATATTAGTTAGGCCAACTTGGCAATAATAGTGGAATATATTAAATTGATCACATGCTTGATAGATCCATTAACATGTTGGAAAGGTTGTCTTGGCATTGGTAGTGGCATTTTTTTTAAGGCCAACTTGGAAATTACAATAGTTAATATTAAACATCATAGGGTTGAATATTTACACCCTTCGTAGTGATTGAAGTCCGCAAATAACAAAAGCAATTTTAAAGTGTGACATTGCAAGCCTCATTATATAGCCACTTGGTAATTGGTTCATGTCATATGCATTGAGACCCAAGTTCAAGTCCCATAAGTCGTCAGGTTGAAAAGATTTTTTCTATTATTATCATAGTTTTCATTTTGTAAAAATTTTAAGTTGCTAGAAAAATACCTTTCTATGGAACCGATTTTTGGAATTTTAAAATTTTGTAGAAGCACTCTCGCAAAAGGGAAATTTATATAACGCTTAATTTAATATAATGGTTTGTATGGTTTTTGGGGGTTTCTGGGATCATTATTCGCCCAAATTGAATTCTAGAAGGAGCTCGGTGAGTAGAGGTTAGAGGTGGACATTTCCAAAGGCATGAAGAGCCTTATATATGTATACTGAATGACCAAAATATTAGTTATATGTTTTGAGGACTTATGAGTAAGTTATAGTGGTTTTGAATTTTTGGTAGAAGCAAGATTCAAGATGAGTCATATGTGATCAGATTTATGAACAGGTTGAAGGGATTATGGATAGTGTATGACAAGGCATTGATAATAATATGATAGTAGAAGGTTACTCAATTTGAATATTTGTATTGTTTGAAGAGCAAGTGGGTCCAATTTGAAATATTTTGAAAAGAGGTACATAAGAGGTTGAGGAATATGGTGGGTTCCTCAACTAAGGTTGAAGCCTCAATCAAGTTAGATCCTAGAGGAAGTCAAAGATTTATTATCATCGAGGTTGGTGCGTCAATCAGGTTGGAGCTTAGAGCAAGTTGAAGCTTTCTCATCATTGAGGTTGGTGCCTCACTTAGGTTGGAGACTAGAGCAAGTTGAAGCTTGCTCATCATTGAGGTTGGTGCCTCAATCACGTCAGAATCTAGAGGCATTCAAATCTTTCTCATCATCACACATTGTTGGCTAATGTATTTGTTTCATCCATGGATGAACAAATCAATCATGTATGGTTGTGGGTGTGGCACTATGGGAAATTTCAACCTGTTTTTTAACTCAACAAACATCAATTTCTTTTGTATTTCACTATAAACAAATAAATTTAGTGGGGTCCCCTTCACCCACATTCATGAATGGAAGAGGAACTCCCTCTCCTTAAGATCCTTTGACCCTTTTGGTTAGATCTATGTGGTTGGTATAGTACCATTGGATTCAAAATTGTTGATTTATTTTCCTTTATCCTATTCCAAATTAAAATTAAAGCTATACTATACTTCCTTTTCTTTAAGCTCATCCAATAATCATTGTTTTAATCAACATTCATTAATTTTTTTCTAGGGGTTCTTTTTGGAAATCACATCACATATTAGTATCCTTCTTTGACTTCCTATTACCCTTATTTTCCTATGACTTGAGTTTTTTTTATTATGGTTGGATATCCTTCATTTGTCCCTTATTTTATGAGTTAGACCTACACTTTCTTGGCTTCTGTTGTGGAAGATTTTCAGACCTAAACACTTTCTTATTCCTTTACTTCAATTTTCACTCAAATTTGACAACATATAGATAAGCGACTCCTAGTGAGGTTATTTCCAAGAAATCCATATCCATTTGGATGTGCCTGTATATTCCACTATGCTACTCTAGATCTAGGTGACACTCAGAGTCTCTAATACCCAACTTTGACTACAATGGAAAATATTGTTTAACTCTAACACTATCTCGACTCTCTCCTATCACAGAGTTGTCCACCTTTTGTACTAATCATTATAGTTCCTTACATGATATAATTCCTCATTGAAGACATCAAAAAAAGAATCCCTTATGGGTTGTACCTTGAATATCATAGACACTTTTTTTGCATCTCTCTCAGTAACATTCCCACCAATATTTGACATGGGGAAGGGCTTTCAGAGGTGCAAAGTTCATCTTTTCATTATTAGAAAAATTTTGGATGGTTAATATCCCTTTAAGAGATTTAACCATTTCTCTAAAGCATCTAAATATAATTTTCCTTCAAATGAGGGGATATCAAAGTTAACTTGTACCTTGAAGGGTGTCTCACTTCAAAAACTATCAGTTTAAGGTTCCTTGATCATTGTCTCTAGTCATTTAGGGATTTGGGAAAAATTGTCTGTCATCTCATTCCTCTCTCACACTAGTTCCTCCTTGAGAAAAAGCTTAATAGGATCTCCTAATCAATCATCTCTTTTCTATTCTACCTTGGGATGTCGCTTGAGTTGATGGATGATCTCAAGACCTAACTTTATGTACCTTGACCTCATCATGGATGCACTAAGAAACAAAAAGGAGAAAATCCCTATTATACCAATGATTTGGGTTGTACAAGGAATGAAATGAAATGTAGGAATGGAAATGAAACACATACACATAGAAATGTAGTAGAAATCACATTAAATAGTGAAAACCCAACTTCTATTAATAAATAAAGTAGCATAATATTGAAGAACACAAACTAGCTAGAATGGTAGCATCTATCTCTAAAGAGAGAGAGATGGTGGCAACATGAATTCACAAAATATAATACAAGAGGCCAAAATAATGTTCGTTTAACATAAAGATAAATCGACAGAGGTATGAAACCCTAACCCTAGAAGATAAGTTCCAAACAAATTAGGGGCACTAAAGCAATTGGTTGGTATATCAACTTCTCAAATGTGAAACTTTTGCATACAATATCCACTTGGGGCACACAATATCTTGTTGGAAATATCTATTCAAGGACCCAGAAACATTTTTTAGGGCCTCAACATAGCTTTGGAAGTTTGGGACACAAAAATCATAGGAAAATTTACCAAAAGCATAGAGAATTGTTGAGTTAGTGTAAGAGGTGGGTGGCCATTGACATCCACCTAGATCATTTGGAAAGTCAAGGTCAAAGGGAAATTGAAGTTACTTTCACTTGCAACCCATGAAGTACCAATTATCCATTAACTTATTGTAGTAGTGAATGTCAATTCTAACCATGCCAAAGGCAACCCCTGCTTAGCTTTTATCTTCCATCCTACAATAGAGGCAACCTTTCTTCGATATTTCTTGGAGTCTATTTTATGATCATGGAAGAAGAAGATTCAAGGGATTTTTTTATTTTTAGGACCAAAAAAATTCAAATGGATGTTTGATTTAAATTGGATCCACATCTAAAATATTTTGTAGCTTTGTAATAAACACCTAGTTTCCTTACCTTTTGTAAGTTTTGTTAATAGGTCCTTTTTATATTTTATTTTATATTTTTTGGAAAATTGGAATTTGAAGGATAATACATTAAAATAATGAATTTTTTAGTAAGGACATCAATAAGGAAGAGGCAAGGAGAATTAGGGAAGATAGTAGAAGAAATAAAATCTCAAAGAGGGAAACCTACCAGTGAATATCAATGAATAAAGGAAATAAGGAACATCTCCGTGTTGAGAAAAGGTTTAAGCTATGGGCATATGAAATTTTTTAAAATTATCTATGACTAGCAATACACAATTGTGTATAGTTCACCCCTCTATATTTATCTCTTGAGCTTAATTAATTGACCATTAATGTGGAAATCTGTATGTACTAGTTTGAATTTCATGGCTCTAGAATGTGTTCATTACTCTGTGAACTTGACTACTATGGGATATCAATGTTTTCGTGAAAGATACAACAATACTAGTCCTACAAAAATAGTGTAGGCACCCTAAATTTTTGATTTGTTTAAGAGAGCACTAGCTCAAATCAATTCATGAGTGAAATTCGTATTGATGGATGTTTTCCCTTTATTCACAAGTCGTTCACAATGTTTCATTTCTTGCTGAGAGTTTCTCTTTTTCCCATAGGCCATCCATATCATTTTATTTCTTGTTGGTTGTTTTTCCTATTCCACAAAGCTATACATTCAATTCTACATTAACTGAAGTGAATTTACATACCCTTATGCATTTTATCTATCGCCTAATTGAATTTCCATCCTCCTAAGCATTTTATCCATTACATAGGTGAATTTTCATACCTTTAGATGCTTTATCCAATGACTGGGTTAATTTACACTTCCATGTGCATTTTATTCATTTCTTAGCAAAATTTACATCCCCTAGGTGCTTTATTCACTACCTATGTGACTCTATTCACTTACTTGGACACATTACTCTTGCAAGTCAATTTCCTTTCATTTTTTGAGTTGACTTTTGTTTTTTAATGGTATGAATCGACAAAGTTATCACTCATTGGTTGATAGTAGTTACCTTCAATGACAAAAAATAATTAGCAAAATAAGATGCTATGAGAGTCCTTGTTGTGGAAATTTTTGAAGAGGAAATGAATTCTAATTACAAAACAAGTAGCCCCATTTCTAAATCCATTTCAAAATACAAAGATCAAAAATTTGATTCTATAGAGTATTCATGTTAATGAAATGGAAAACCTATATTCCCCCCATTTAGGTATCACAAAGAAAAAAAAAAACATCTTTTGAAAAAGTATCATACCACATGCTTTGGAGTTATATAGGTGTGGCAATGCATATTTTGATATATCCCAATAGTGTTTGAAACACTTTCTTTAACTATTAATTTTGCAATGTTGACAACAACATAAGTTTTAAAGGGAAGGGAATTTTATGTAATTATGATGCACATGTTGTGTACCTAAGCACAATTTTATTGAGTATTAGACTCAATTTACATGACTTATTTTGTGTACATGCTCATGATTTTTAACATCGACTTTTATTAGTGAACTAACCTTTAAATTGATATTTTTTCCTCTTTGTATAAATTGGTGATCTAGATTGGATCATTATATTGTTTTTCATCCATCTCTATGCATTTAGAGTGGAAAAAGTGGAGGAATCAACTCACGGGACCATTTTTACCAGCGAGACCCAGTTTGGCAAATAAGGGTCTAAATCCTTCCGAGAGCGTTTTGAGGCATCAAATGATAGTATTTAGGGGTAAAAATTTACTTCTTTTGAATGCACATTTCAAGTTTTTCTACACAAATAGATCCTTCCAACGGCACAAGAAGCACATCAATCAGAGTACGTATGTAAATGTTATGCCACTCAGAAGTTAACCTTCTTGTTTTCACACATATAGTTCAGGAGGATGCCGCATCAGACCCCATTATACATGGAAAATGGGATAGCCACGTGTTTTTTTATGTAAAATACTCTAGAAGAGTATATATTGTAACTCTAGTTAAGATTTTATGTAGTCAAACTTAACCACTACTAGGCTATCAGGTTGTGTTATAATCGGGCCACTAGGAGGAAGAGGCATTTCATTCTTTTGAGAGAATTTTGTTCCATAGTTGAGCAAAGATAATGAGGTGAGATAGGAAGTAGATAAAAGAGAGGATTTGTGTACTATAGCATTCCATATGCCACATGCAATATTTCTTTGTACATGCAGCCTTCTTTTCCAAACAGAGAAAGAGAGCGAAGCGACCTCATCTTCTAGCTAGGTTTTCTCTCGAAAGGGCTTCCCATAACATATTTTATGTCTTATGTGTGTGTGTGAGATTATTTTTTTGTTATCTATTTTTTAGCATAATTTCCATTCACATGCATGTACTAATTACAATTAAATCTACAAATCTTGGAGTTTAATAAAATTGTAATAGTGTAGAATCTCATATTTTTAAAATAATATTATCAAATCTATTTCAATGAACTATCCAATGTAATATCCATGGAAATTTATGGATAATTTGGTATCAAAGAAGGCTTCTTTGGCTATTTTTTGTTTATTGTAGGGTTATATCAGCATGGCCAAAAATTGTAAAATCCTAATCATGGTCAACAAATATGTAAACGAACCTCGTGATGTTGCAGAGGTGAGGTTTATGCAGTTGGAACAACAAGTCACAGATATCAACCACAATGTAAACCTCCTCATGGAAGCCTTGAATAACAATATGGGGATATTTGGATAAGATGGGGGTTCTAATGCAGAGGAAAAATTAGAATGGGGATCGAAATATCTAGGAGAAATGGAGAATCACTTGAAGGAAGAACCCAAAAAAGATCAACCTAGTTCGAGTGTCGTGAATTGATCCCTATTTAAAATGGAAGCAAAATTAGATATCAAGTCGTACCATGGCGAGATCGATGCTCTAAAGTTGAATCATTGGTTGCAGAAAATGGAAGTTTATTTCAGCGACCATCAGATTGAGGAAGGGCAGAAGATCTCATTCACGTAGTTGAAATTGGAGGGCCATGCAATGACTAGGTAGGAGAGCCACATGGAAACCTTGAGGTTGGAAGGATAACCTCCAGTGACTAAGTGGAAATATTTAAAAGCCCCCATTAATTCACAGTTTTATCCCATTGGGTATGTGGAGGACCAGTGGATCCAGTGGCATTACTTTAGACAAAAGCTAGGCCAAAGCATGTAGGAGTACACCACGAAATTCAGGAAGGTGGCTATAATGCTGGGTATCTCTCCAAAGAACCTAGATGTACTCCTAAAGTATTTTGCGGGTCTGCACTACCACCTACATAAGCAAGTGACTTTTTTCAAGCCAAAATCGATGGATGAGGCTTGTGTACAGGCACAACACCTAGAGAACAATAGGCCTGAAAAGAGTGCAATCAAGTGGATTGAAGCAGAAGGAGAAACAAGAAGATTCTAAGGAGGAGAAGAAGAAGAAAAAAGGGGGAAAAGATAAAAATACGGTAGGAACAACACACTAGTGCAAAGATCCTAGCAACCACTATAACATTGATGGCCATATAGAGGAGAAGTGCTAGAAGTTGAATCCATAGCTAAACCTGAAGAAAAATAAGAAATATAATAAGAAGAAGAATCTCATGGACACGAATTCTAACAACCAATTTGAAACAAGCTCGGACATGCATGAGAATATCGTCTGTACATCAATGCAAAAGGAGTTGAATCTGAGTAGCCCTCAACACTAGGAAGAAAAAGAAATGACCAAACTCTTCCATATAAAGATACAGGTCAAGAAGACAAAGATTAATGCTTTGTTTGAATCAAGATCATAGGCGAATCTCATTGTAGCAAAGCTGGTCAAGAAGTTGGGGTTGGAGGTTTGTGATCATCCAAACCCATATCCACTCAGATGGGTATATAAGGACACAGAGCTTAAGGTAACTAAATAGTGCAAAATTAGGTTATCAGTGTTAATTTTATTGATGAAGTAGATCTAGATGTGGTTACCCTTGATGTATGTGAAGTCATGTTTGGGATTCCATAGATGTGTGATGCAATATTCATCAGGAGAGCCAACTAGTATCACCTCTTCAAGGATGGAAAATCATTCATCATCAATGTGCACAAAGGAAAGTCAAAAAATTCACTAGTAAGTGCCAACCAAGTTAAGAAATTGATCAATTCCAGCAAGAAGTATGTTTTATTATTTTTGAGAGAATGTTAGTCTAAAGATAAGTCAATAAGAGGTAAGGCATCCCTGAAGAGGTGTGCCAAGAAACAAAAAAATAAATTTGAGGAGTTGTTACAAGAATACAAGGATGTGTTCTGAGAACCTAAAGAGTTACCACCTAAGAGATAAGTGGAGCATGAGATTCAACTATTGTCGGAATCCCCATTGTTGAATATTGTGTTGTATAGGCAGTGTGTTATAGAATCAATTGAGGTGAAGAAACAGTTGCAACAACTGCTGGAACAAGGTTTCATTCGACTGAGTACATCACCATGTGGGTCACCCATCATTATTATGCCAAATAAGGATGGGACTTGGTGGATGTGTATAAATTACAGGGAATTGAACAAAATAACACTCAATAACATATACCCCTTACCCATGATACATGATTTGTTACATCATTGCAACAAGAAAATTACTTATCCAAGTTGTACTTGAAGTCTGGATATCACCAGGTTTGATTCAAATAACAAGATACCTAGAAGACCTCCTTAAAAACTAGGGAAGGTTTTTATGAGTGGTTAGTCATGCCATTTGGCCTATGTAATGCACCTGCTACATTTATGAGATTAATGAATGATGTATTTCTCCCTTTTATATATTCATTTGTTATTGTCTATTTGGATGATATACTCGTATATAGTGCTACCTCGAAGGAGTATATTTCACATTTGACGTAGGTGTTGGAAACATTGAAGAAGCACCAGTTTCTAGCAAATCTCAAGAAGTGTGAGTTTGTGCAACAATCCTTGGTGTATCTTGGGTATGTGATTGGTGGAGGAGAGTTGAAGATAGATACTTCCAAGATGTATGCCATCATGAAATTGTTAGTGTCTACTATTGTTTCTAAGGTCAGTTGTTTCATTGGGGAAGCATAGTACCTAAGGAAATTCATAGCCTCATTTATAGTGGTAGCAGCACAGCTCCATGCCATAACATCAACTAGCAAGAGTTTCTAGTGGGGAAAATGTCAACAGAGGGATTTTGAGGAGTTCAAGAGGAATATTAGTCAAGCACCAGTTCTGGAATTACCAAACTTGCAGGGGCCCTTTGAAGTGGAGACAAATGTGAGTGGGCATGCTATGGAGTTGTCTTAATTTAGGGAGGAAGGTCTATATGATACCATTCTGAAATATTTCATGGGGTAGTTATTAACTACCCTACCTATGACAAGGAGCTCTATGCCATGGTGCAAGCTATGAAGAAGTGGAAGCACTATCTTATGGGAAAGGAGATAGTAATCCACACAGATCACCAGTTTTTATAGTACTTATAGGCCCAGAGAAAGATATAGAAGATCGGGCATTACAAGTGGATGAGTTTTTTACAGTATATTCATTTGGTGATCGAGTATAAGAAGGGAAACAAAAACAAGTTTCCCAACAGGCTTTCAAGGCCACCTACATCAAATATTATAGTTTTGGGGACTCTTATGCACATGGCACCATTCACCCATGATGCATATAGGGAAACATGTTCAGAGGATGAGGACTTCAAGGAGGCGTATCTACAGTTGTAGAGTTAGAGGCATGTATAAGATGGCAACAACACCATTGACTACCGTCTCCAGGATGCGTTACTCGACAAGATAGATAAGTTATGTGTTATATAGCATTTATACCTACGGATAAGTATATCTTCCCTAAGTGGGTAGTTACACTTAGAACAACTAAGGTAAAGATGTTTAATCTTTTCCTACAATAAATAGATAAGATAAAAGAACCTACTTGTGATCCTTCACTTCCTTTGATCTCCTTTGAGTTACTCTCATCGCTCCCGCTCAAATTGAATTCGCTCAATTGGTACCTGCCAACATAAATAGAAGATGACAACAATCAAAGCATATGATCTATTTATTGTAAACAAATGGAATCAACAACATTTGAACATACATTCATTATAGATATAGACAAAAGTATTGGAAAAGGAATAAACAACTTTATTGATTGATAGAAGGAGAAGTTACACCCAATGTGGTTCGATCTCATGTCACTCATCCAACTTATTCCAAGCCCTCATCACACCAATAGCAACATCAATCTAGCAGCATAACATTACTTTGACAATGATTTCAAATCTCTAAACTAACAATATTTCTCTATAATATCCTAGCTCTTTGGCTCTATGATGGGAGGTCAATTTATATATGAATGCAAGTGGTGTTATCATTAATATGGAATTGAATGGTTTTTCATAATTGGATGATTAGTTTCCATGTTTAGAAGGATGAGAGGATAGAGGATTAGATGATCCAAGGCTATCCTAAGTCAAGCTCATCTTGATAGGATAGGATTTGGGTTCCTTCTAGAAGGCTCTAGAAAGGAAGAATATACTTAGGATCCAGTCAACATTTCGAAGATTCTCGTCCAATTCAAGCTTGAGTGCACATAGGTACTCTGCAATGCAGCCTTGAATGGGGCTACCTGCTCTGCAGAGTACTTACCCGTGACCAAGGGTCTGCTGGTTGTTGGGTTGTGTTATATTCTTTCCACATAGTTAACAGGGGGTTTGAGGGGAACCTGTAACCCCACTTTATTTTGGTTTTGGACCCTATGTTAGGTTGGGCAGACCCACCTATAGGTTTGTGCATGATTTTTGCACATGTTTTTTGGACGTGATGGTTTTCGATCCATGGTTTTGGATGCGATGGTTTTTCAGTCCATGGTATTGGATGCTTCGGCATGTATAAATATGT
>APFE030645071.1:62904-113233 GCA_000404065.3 Pinus taeda | reverse complement strand
CGTTTCCCCGTTTCCAAAATTTGGGGAGGTCACGTTTCGTATCGCTTCCCGTTTCAGAAACTCATACCCGTTTCTCCGTTTCGTGCAACTTAGGTATGAATCAAAATGCGGGTGAGAATGATCTAAAAGGCAGATCAAGTCATGTTAATCTTAGCCATTGATTAGAGACTTAGTCTCGGCCGTTAAAGATTCAACAGGAAATGTATAAAATGGAGGCTTGGGGTTCATTTGGAAACACACACAGAGAGAACACATTGATCTAGAGTTCGATTTCTGGGGCTAGGAAGCTAAGAAATTCAAACTAAGTGATCATTCAGCAGCAGAGGGGCAGTGAGAATCCGAGAGAAGGACTTTCCGAAGAATACTAACAAAGAGGCGAAGAGAGTTTGTAGAGAGGCAGCGCAATAGCCGGGAGGGCTAACGTTGGGCCAGTCGGGGCCCACGCAATCTTAACGCAGAGCCAGAAAGCACTGCGAAGAGGGGAAAGTTGTCTGTCACGCAGAAGCCGGAATTGTCGGAACTACCGGAACAACTGGGATAGTTGACACAGAGGGAAGAGGAGCCTATGCAGGGCTAACGCAGAGCCTGAAAGGCTGACGCTGGGCCAGCACAGAAATAGTCGGGGTTAGCCAATCTTGTACTGGATCAGCCAAAATTCTGCACAGTGAAGTGAGGTAAACCTCACTCAGATTTTCCGCCAGTATTTTCTCTGTAAAGAATTACTAGATGAGCATCCTAGATTTGTATTCAGATATTTCTCTTGCATAATAATAAACCCTCAGAGCTGTTGCATTGGGTTTTTCCGGAGACTATTGTGTCTGAAAATAAGTGTGTCCTATGTATCTTGTTCTTTGTTCTTTTTTTTGTTTTTTGTTTCATGAAATCAAATATTTAATTAGTGTAGGTTGTAGAAATAATTTGCTTCAGTATTCATAGGAATAACTTGATGAATGTAATTTAAAAATCAAGTAGGTGAAGTAGATTCAAATTTGCTACAGTAGGGGTTCCTTCAGTGTAGGAATTTTCACATGGTATCAGAGCATTGATTTTGAAACAGGAAGAGCAGGTCCAGTGCTGAGCAGTGAGGCCAAAAGCTGCACTTGGCAGCAATTCGAATCCCCTTGAAGGGATTGCGCAATCATTGCCAAGAAGCAGATCTGAGGAAATCTCTCTCTGAGTGAGACGACAGAGAGGTATGATTTCCAGTTCGTGAGTTTGCAGAGGCAGAGGGAGTGACGCAAAGCCTTAGCACAATGCTTGAAGGGTGTAGTTTCTGCCGGGGTAGAAATCTATTGGAAAAAGAACAAAGACACGTAGAAGGGGAATTGCCTCCTCATAGAACTTTCCACCAGAAAGTTTGAATTTCTCACTTGCTGAGCAGTACTAACCAGTGACTAGAGGAGTCAGTTCAACAGTTGGATGAGATGGCATCACATGGGCTCAGAGATCAAGACAGATTGGACGGAGCCTCCAACTATGTCATATGGAAAACTAGAATCTTAGTTGTTCTGGAGGAATATGATCTTGAGGCCTACGTCAAAAGTGTTGTAGTTGTTCCTGCTGACAACGATCAAAAGAAGAAGTACAAGGCCGAGCAGGGGAAGGCAAAGAGGCTCATTCTCGATGGAGTTCGAGATCATGCGGTCTCACACTTGTAGGGCAAGGATACAACCGGAGAGATGTGGGAAGCCTTGTCTTCTCTGTATGAAGGCTCTTCCAAACAACAAAAGATGTACCTAGAACAAAATTCGCAGCGGACATTCATGCAGAAGAGAGGAGTCAACTCCTACCTTCAATGTCTTCAGGACACTCGAGACCAACTTGCTACAGTGCGGTCCACTCCTCAGCCAATAGCGATGGTGAGGATAGCCCTGAATGGAGTCTCGGATGAATGGCAAGTTTTCATCTAAAGCATATTGGGCAGGGAAAAACTACCTTCATGGGAGAAGATGTGGGCGGCCCTTCAATAGGAGGAGTTAGGGAGGGACCTAGTGAAGGCCAACCTCAATGGCAGCAATGGGAGTGGCACAAAGACGAAGGAAGAGGAGGAAAACGTAGCTCTAACATCGAAGGGACAACAGAAGCCGAAGCGAAAGGAGGACATTTCGAAGGTGAAATGTTTTAGTTGTAGTGAGATAGGCCACTATACATCCCAGTGTCTTTTGAAGAAAAAGGATAAGGATGAGAAACATGATGCTAAGGCTGGTTTAGCAAAGATTGACAAGGATGAGTTTGCCATGAGTGCTCACGCATCTCCAGGAGGGAGATGGGGCAATATTGAGTTGTAGTCGGAAAGACTACATGTGGGCAGGATCCTAGAGGAGTCCACCTCTTGGATCAATTCCTTGCTACGGGAGCCCAAGATTCAGCAGTAGCAAGATGAACTTAGTGTAAGATGATGTAGTGGAGTGTTTGGAGGACAGATGCAGTGGCTTGCGACCAAAGACTGATCAGCGCAGAGCAAGGTTGGCAGCAGTGTAGATGGCACAGTGCAAAAGTCAGCAGCAGCGTAGAAGATTCAGAGGGTTAGTAGTAGTCAGACTCCAACATTCATTGTATTATGTTGAACACAGTTAAGTTCAGCTAATTTTGGATGTTTTTCAATTATTTCTTTCAGCAACTAAGTTGCAATACGGATGCAGTGTCAGCAGTGGCAGTGCTAACAACATAGCAGATGCAGCATTTGAGAGGGAGTTGTAGTACAGATGCAGCAGTGGCAATGCTAACAGCATAGCAAATGTAGCATTTGAGAGGGAGTTGTAGTACAGATGCAGCAGTGGCAGTGTCATTGTCAGTGTCATGGGTAGCAGTACAGTTGCAGTAGGAGCACAGTGTTGGTGGCAGTAGCAGTGCAGAAAAGGGGTGTTTCAGAAATAGAGCAGCATGCAAGTGGATATTGTTGCTAGAGCACTTTCCTCGCTAAGAGGGAGTGTTAGTTTTTGGTAGCATCAGAAGTTCTCTAACCTTGAAAATTGGTGGAGAGGCTAAGGCACATGAGTTCTAAAGAACCTAGAAACCGTTTGGTCAAATTCCACCCACATTGTATTTTATTAAAATAATTAATATTTTTAATGGAGTTCCTATGTCTAAACTTAGGGAAATTAAAATATTAATGGGTATTAATCAAAATATGGGTGAGAATGATCTAGAAGGCAGATCAAGTCATGTTTTAATTTTAGTCATTTATTAGAGACTTAATCTCAGTCATTGAAGACTCAACAGGAAAAGTATAAAATGGAGGCTTGGGGTTCATTTGGAAACACGCACAGAGAGAATGAATTAATCTAGAGTTCGATTTCTGGGCTAGGAAGCTGAGAAATTCGAACTAAGTGATCATTTAGCAGCAGAGGGGCAGTGAGAATCCGGGAGGACTTTCTGGAGAATACTGACAAAGAGGCGGAGAGAGTTTGCAGAGAGGCAGCCAAATAGCCGAGAGAGATGACACTAGGCCAATTTGGGCCCAAACACTCTTGACGCAGAGCCAGAAAGTACTGCGCAGAGGAGAAAGTTCTCTGTCACGCAAAAGCCAGAACTGCAAGGAACAACTGGAACAGCGGAAATAGCTTACGCAAAGGACAAAGGAGCTGACGCAGAGCCTGAAAGGCCTTCGCAGGGCCAACACAGAAAT
Organism: Pinus taeda; assembly: GCA_000404065.3. Taxonomy (NCBI): domain Eukaryota; kingdom Viridiplantae; phylum Streptophyta; class Pinopsida; order Pinales; family Pinaceae; genus Pinus; species Pinus taeda. The sequence continues at coordinate 109,605 of APFE030645071.1, read as the reverse complement.
AGTCGGGGTTAGCCAGTCTTGTGCCAGATCAGCTGGAATTCTACCGGGTGAAGTGAGGTAAAACTCGCTCAGATTTTCCGCCAGTATTTTCTCTGTAAAGGATTGCTAGATGAGCATCCTAGATTTGTATTCAGATATTTCTCCTGCATAATAATAAACTCTCAGAGCTGTTGCACCGGTTTTCCCACATTGGGTTTTTCTCAGAACTATTGTGTCCAAAAATAAGTGTGTCCTATGTATCTTGTTCTTTGCTCTATTTTCTGTTTCATGAGATCAAATTTTAATTAGTGTAGGCTGCAGAAGTAATTTGCTTCAATATTTAGAGGAATAACTTATGAACGTAATTTAAAAATCAAGTAGATGAAGTAAATTCAGATTTGCTGCAGTAGGGGTTCCTTCAGTGTAGGAATTTTCACAAATCTCTGTAACTGCGGGTTGGATTTCTGTGTAAGTAGGGATGACCGAAGACCCCTCTTGGTGGTGAAAATAAGACCAAGTAATGGATGAGTTTCCTCAGGGCACAGCACAGTAGATTGCAGGTGGTTGTCATGTGTTTTGGTAACTGTGTGTTCACTAGTTCTGAGCTGGCCGCACACCTGAGGTAGCTGCACGTCCAAATTGAAGTTGGACAAAGACCACAATTACAATAATGCCCAGATTGATGGAATTTCAGAGGGACTAAGCCAAGTTCAGAAAGAGGTAAATCCTGTTGATGATTTTACTATATAGGAGGGCTGTCAATAAGGGCTATTGAAAGCAGTACATTCTGCCCTAAGTCATGTCTTGTTTTAGCAACATAAGATAGTTAATAGGCACATGTTGTGATACTCTAGTTGAGGGTTTCTTCTGTGCAAGGTCAGCTAGAGAAGTTCTGTCCCTAAATGGCTCAGATCTGTGCAAAAACAAGACAACAGCGACCCTTAGAAGATGACATTCTGTGTCATTTGGGGCCAAATGTTCAGGAGTTGTGCATTGTGATTAGAGGGGCCAAGAGGGCAGATTTGTACGGGTTACCTTGAAGAGAAAAAAGCAAGATGAGGTCTGTTCATAAGTAATGAACAATAGTGGTTAATGTGTCCTTACGACTGTGCTAGATTTGTGTAAAAGAAAGGTGGCATATAAGGTAGGGACTGGCATGAAGAGGAGTTGATTCAAAGTTTGGAACAGCTGTATGATTGGTGCCTAGATCTGTGCAATTTTAGAGACAAATTGCAGAACTGAGATCTGAAGGTTTGGAGCCCTAGATCAATCAAGCATTGATTATAGTTGGGCAAATCTGGAAGCCCTAAGAAGCAGTCTTTCAGTGAAGTTGGAAGGACATTTAGAGGGCTGACTGCACTAACCCTAGGTGCAGCATTCTGGAGCAGCCCGATTGTTGACTAAATGGGCAGATCTGAAAACCCTAAGGACAACCATCTAAGAGGAAGCTAGAGGACTAACAAGAAGGTTTATTTGAAGGCCCTGAGAGTTGGTTATTTTGGAAAGATGAGAATAGCAGCTAGAGGGCAGAATTATTTGAGTATATGAAGCTGCGTTAACTGATAGAGACTGATTGGAAAGGTCAGCCAAGTTGTGTTAAAGATTGACTAAACAATAGATTGGCTAACCTTGTACTATGATAATCAGTCAGTTGAAAAAACTATGCGATGGACTATCTTCAGGAAGTAGTGTTGGACAAATCACAGGTTGCAGTAGGTGAAGACCTCAAGTGCAGCTTCATGGACTGTTAGAAGGCAGATTTGGAACCCTAGTTCAAAGAAGTTGCAAGTTGAGCAAACTCAGTGATAAGAGGGCTGGTTGAGGACTACAACAATAACAGGTAGCTGATGTAAGGGAAGTATGAGTACTTCCGTCAGAAGATGAGACATGTTGATGTGCTTTTCCTATTTGAAAGGGAGTGAGCATGGATTTCTCCTCTCAAGTTGAGAGGGAGTTGGACACTTGTTCTCCTTGTGTCAAGTCCTGTGACAGAATAGGATTAATATCCTGAGTCACATACATGCACATGGATAAGGAGAATGGCAGATTGAGTAAGCATCTTGGAAAGACATTCTTGAGTCATGTAGTATGATGGATTAGGCTGGATATCCGAAGTCAAGTGCGTGGACTTGGATAAAGAATGGTCCGGAGGACAGACATTTTCTTGAGGAAAATGGTTCAATGGCGGACATACTTTGGGTATCCTATTTGGAGTATGTGCCTCAGTGAGGTGGTATGGTGTCCCGTGGAATGCCTCCCAGCACTGTGCTCTAATCTTGTGGAGAGATAGAGTGTACCTCTAAAGGCCTTGGTAATGTGACAATGCTTGCTATGATGATACTATCATCTTTGATGCTTATCAAACTAGATACCTTCTTTTGTGAATATTTCAACATGAGATAGACCTGTTGAGTCACTATGAAATTTGAATACCTCCCTAGTTAAGAGGGAGTGTTGGAAAAGTAACTAGGTTCGTCTTCATATTTATCTTTGTACTTGTAATAAAAGAAAAAGAAGAAAACTATTTATATTATTATTTCTTTAGTTAAGCATGTTCTTCATGCTTTTACGTTTTGATTAATTCAATGATTTGAAATTGAGCCAAAGTCCATTTGGACTATTTGCAAAGAAAAAGAAAGAAACTTTTTTTAGTCCAAAAGAGTCAAATAGTCCTCCATAAGACCAAGTCGGCCCTCCATATGGTCAGGTCGGCCTGCTGAATAGACATGCCCTTCCACAGTGATGAACAGCTATAAATTGGGGTTAATCCTTTCCCAAAAAGGCAAGAAGTACGTTGAGATTCTGCGGCATAAAAGTGAGAGTTTCTGTGACATAAAGTATGACTCTCTGTGCAAAAGAAGTGTGAATTTCTCTGTGACATATGACCTGAATAAGATACGAACCCCTGGGACCCGATATCTGTGAAACTGTGTGAGTTATAGCAGACTACCTCTATGATGATATGCAAGCCGAAGACTGATTCTAGTATATAAGAAGTGTGACCTGTAATGTCAGTGATGTATGAGCTATTGAAGGGTTATAAGATCCATGCATTACGAGCTACAGAAGGAACAAGCATCTCAGTGGGATAACGCATCTAAAGGACGGATTTGCAGCAGATTAGTTGACTGTATTAAGGTCAAAACATGACACAGAATGGAGGGCTGACTTGGAGATCTTATGGATGTATTTTTCTTGGTCTTGGGCCTTGATCTCTCACTTTGATCAGATTCCATAAGAGGGGGATTGTTCGGGTTTTCCCCAATTGTGGGATTTTGCCCTGGCATGGACCCTATATCTTGTGTTCATATTTTGGTAATTGCTAGATGAAGAAAAAAACACAAAGAATTTAATAAGAAGCCAACAAAGTTCACAAGTAATTATCAATTAAGGCTAATCAACCTTAATCTCCATTTACCTTGATTCTCCAACATGGAGATCATGATGTTCAGATCAAGCAGATGTTCAGATCACCTAGTCGCAAGCGAGGAGGGAAGGCAGGTAGGCAACGGTTGTCAATAAGGAAGGCAGGCAAGCAAGAATGCAATAGCTGGGTATGAGTTAGTTTATAACTTTATTCTACACTCTAACCTAAAATAATCAAAAGGAGTGGGAGTAAATATTTTTCTGAGAGTAAATTATAAAGCAATTTAATATACCAAAATAAAGAATGGAAGAGCGGAAACTACGAGAAGAGTAAAACAGAGCCAACTTGCCACAGCCTTATTTCATTCACAAAAAACAAGAAAGAAAAATAAGGCACTTGAGACCAAGATATTTTAATATCGGGCCTAACTAGAATACATGACAAAGCCGCACCCAATGTGATGAGTTAATTCTTCCCAAGCTCACTTGGGCGATGGTGTGACAATCGGATCCACTGGGGGGTATAGGAAACAAGATGGACAGCTATGTTCAAAACCTCTGCAACATGGATAAAGTTATAAACAAACACTGACACTTGACAGTTTTCAATATGTCCTAGACAGACAACAAAAAATCTAGAGATGTCCTCCCCTCAAGGGAACGCCTTTGGCAATATTAGCAAATCACTCGTTCTTTCACAACTCATGAACATGACAACCAACATACATCTTACAAATGAATTTATTATGATACAATAATTACCATTTTAAAACAAAGTATAATAGAAACAGAGATTGCATAAACAGTGGAAATTTGTTAGCTGATAACCCTATGATAAATGAAAGGCGAAAATGAAATACTATAGAATGTACTTATACGTTAACCTTAAATAGTTAAAAATCATCATTAAAATTTAAATTCAAAGGGCTATTTGGTATTAAAATATGAAAGAATGCAAAGCAATAACCTTAATATCCATAAATTTTAAGAGCTGACAATGGTACCTTTAAGCAACAGTACAACTCTCTAGGTGAAAATCCAGATGAGTCCTGCCCACTGGTATGATATTAAAATAAGAAATTCCAAGGATCCAAAGGAAATATCTTAAGTTCCAAAGATCCAAAGCAAATAGATACATGCACCATGCTGAGGCATCATGAAAAGTGAAAAAGAAAGGGTTAGATTCTTAATGTAAAAGATTGTAACAATGAAGAGATTGTAATGGCATAAACGGAAACACTTCTTTCAGAGACATTCCAAGGTCCAAAAGCAAGCCTTTAAGCATAACTTTTATGAGAACCAGAGAATACCTAGCTCCCAAAGTGAATGAGGCTGAGGTTCCAGATCAGCTGATACATGTCCCTACGGTGTTGGGCTATATGGCATGCAATAGCTGTGCGGTTTTCGGGGGAAAGCATAATTATAACCCTAGCTCACCATGGACCCCAACTTATAACCAGAAACATAGACACGCTATTTTTCTCTTAAAAAAGGGTCAGGAAAATCATTTGGTATGCGTTTCCATTACTGCATTTTCCACCTGACCTTTAAAATTGTGCGCAAAGTTTGTTACCAAAAACCGTTCTATTACCACTCAACATCTTTCCCACACCACTTCTGCACATGTTTCATGCGGGGGAAAAATGATAAGTGCACCATGGTCCTGATAAATCTTCCAGCTTCATACTCAGGCATTATAAACATAAGCTCCACAGTTATGAGAGGCATGATGCATAAGTCTCGGTCACAAAGTTTATATTGTATAACAATCCTCCTTAAAAGAATGCATCTTTGATATAAAGACTCAAGTTCAAAAAGCCTCAACTGAACATTGAGACAACTACAGCAATACCACTTGAATACACGGCTGTCTCTAAGTACTATAGTGTTTGTCTTCAGATGTTGAAAAGTCAGATATGTACTCTTTCGAAGCAGGCAGACAGCTCTGTATTTGCTTCATCATTTCCGTCAGCTCCGAAAGCTGCTCGACTCTCCTGGATTCTTTAAAAAACCTCTGCAGGACGGTGACAGATTGTCTGTAAGGATGGAGACCTTTTTCTAATATCTCCTTGAAACAAGAATATGCCTCGTGCAATTTTCCACTATAACAAAGTTCAGTGATTAACATATTCGAAACATGACCATGAGGGCAGGAGCCCTTTTTTATCACATAATTCCACAGTTTAATAGCCATGTCATGTAGACCAGAACTGCAAAAGAACTTCATCAACATCACAGCAGTCGAAACTCGCGGCACCCAATCCTGCGAAATCATTCTGACAAAAAGCTCACAAACTTCTTCCTCATTCTGAAGCTCCTGAAATGCATACAAAATTGTATGATAAGTCATATTATCGCAACCAACACCTTTCTCCTCCATCTCTTTCATCAATATCAACCCGTCCTTCACACGGCCTGATTTGCAAAAACAACTGATCAAGGCATTGTAAGCCGTAGTATCAGGCCCGTGACCGTTGATGATCATTTCATCAAACAGTTTCCTGGCACGATCAATATCGCGGACAATACCCAGCCCATGTATCAAAGTAGTATAAGTCCGAATGTCAGGACAGCAGTGATTCTTTTTCATTACTTCCAAAAGTTCCAACGCATCATGAACTCTACTACCCTTGCACAGCGCATCTATGAGAATGTTATAGGTAACAATATTGGGACTAAAGCCTCTTCTGATCATTTCTCTGAAAAATATCTCTGTTGCCACTGCATTGCCAGATTCTTTAAACCCCAAAAGCAAAATATTAAACGTCTGGGCATTGGGAGCAAACCTCTGGTGCATCTTATTGAATACAGCCCGGGCTTCCTTAACGTGTCTCTGAGTGCAAAATGCCTGAAGGAGGACATTAAATGTGTCCGTGTTCAATTTGCCCACAAACTTCTCCATTTTTTCGAATGCCTCTACGGTTTCATCGAACGACCTTCTCCGTGCATACTTTGATAAAACGACGCTAAGGGCCTTGAGGGTTATTTTATTTTGTTGGTGCATTTCGTCGAGCAGTTTCCAGACCTCGTCGAAATCCCGCATTCGGGCTAAGATGTGAAGCATTTTTTCATAGGCCTGGGAAGTGTGTTGATAATCGGGATTTTGCCGGGCGATCCAATGGAAGAAATGCAGGGCCTTCGAACCGTTGACGTGGCCGGAGAAAAGCCTCCCCAACACATTTTCTACTAAAGAGTCTGACAGTGTGAGATTGCTGTGGTGCAGAGTGGATACGATCGCGGAGTGTGGGAATGGATGGTCATTTATTAATTTGCAAATTCTGTCGATTTCTGGAGATTGGAAATTGATTTGAGAATGGGAACTTAGAAAATTGCAGCGAGTGAAGAAGCGGGGAATACATTTCCACCGTGCATTCGAAACCAGTTGCTTCCCGGTCATCATCCTCGCTAATTATACCTTGAAGTTACAGGTTATTTTTTCTTTTTGCAGTATGCCCTCTGTATACTCTGCTTCACGTTTAATTCTGAATGCATTTCGTTGAACCTCTGCCCAAAAATCTAAGGCTTTTTGGTTTTAACCACATGGTGAATCGGTAACGAAAGCAAAAGCAAGTTTTAATATTGAAGGGTTAAAAGTGTATTTGGTTAAACTTAAACTTCCCATCAAATTAAAGTTCATTTAAATTAACTAATATATAGTTACGCCGTAATATATATACGGAGTAAGGCTTTCTCTCTCAGAAGAACTCCCCTCCGGTGCCACTGTGTATCGCTTTGAGTCGTCGATTTTATGTGTTTGACGATTAAGAGATTTGTCGCCTTTGGATGATTATAGGTGGTGGAAAATGTGTTGGAAGTTGGTTACACTGGCCGACCTCAATCAACACAAGAACTAAACTCATCCCCAAGAACTAAACTTTGTTTTCTCCTTTGTCAAAGCCATGCACGGCTTTTGTAAAACTCTGAACCAGCTCGCTGAGTTACAGGACAACTAATGCTTCAAGGCTCTTCTCGAGGAGAGCTTGTGGACCAAGGTCCCACAGAAGGAGCTTCATCCTCAATAGCAAAGCGAGGATATTGGTATTTTCAGAGCATTGAAGCAAAATTGAGGGTTTTTATGATTCTGAATTTTTTTGTTTTTTCCTCCTATTTCAAAATCAGGATTGATTTTTATTTGAATTAATGAAATCTTGATAATTGTAGCTAGGCAAACACAACAATAGAGTTAGGGTTCGTTTCTTGTGTATATGAATGGCATTTGAGTAGTGACGCAAAAAATTGTAGTCATGTTTATTATAATTTGTGGGTGATGGCATTTCCAGCTCACCGCCGCTGCCCTAGGCGCCTCTGCAGTTTTGACAGAGATGGCGTCGACTACAGTGTCTGCTTTGCTGTGATACACACTATGTATATTGCAGGTGATCGCCACATATGCCAGTTGGAGTGGAGGTGGCCACTGGACAGTTAAAATGTCATTTGCATTAGTCAAGCAGGAAGATCCCTACTTATAATAACACAAGAAAGGTGGGATTGCATTTGATTGGGTTTGTTTCCTCTGTGACCAGTTTGGCAATGTAGCCCATCGTCGCAGTGAGCGTCTTTCGTTCTATTGATTTCTTATTTCAAAGTGCAATATTAATCACTTGGAAGGTTCCGCCAGTTCCGCCTTCGCTATATGCTTGCATATTTTAAATGCACAATTTATATTTATGTACCAGAAGTGCAACAGAGATATTTATTTCTGCTGACCAGAAGTAGAATAGCAATCGAGGATTGATTTATTTGCTTCATTTTGAGGTTAATTTGTTTGTTTCTTTCTGAGAGTTTGCCCAGTTCATTGAGGATATGAGTCGAAAGCTGGAAACATTACTAGGAAAGAAATTCAAATCTTCAAAATGGTATTTATCTCTTTTTTTAACTGAATGTTGTGTTTTTCAGGTTTTAGAGATGGAAAGGGCTCAGTTTTTATGGATGTGATGAATGGCAATTATGGGTGATCAGTTCTGATTATTGGTTCATTTAGGTCAATTACGGTGTTGGTTACTTACGTGTATTTCCTGTTTTATTTTGTTCCATTGATGTCGGTGTTTTGGGTTGATATAAAACAAGACCATGTCGGTGTTTTGGGTTGATATACAACAAGACCATGTTGAAGATGACCATCTCTCGCGCCAAAATACTAAAAAATAAGAGGGAACTGTAGTGTAGGAAATTCATAAAAGATGTTTCTCAGCTCCTTCAGAACGGCCAGGAAGAGAGTGCTCGATCAAGTGTGTGTTTTTGTTTTTAATTATGAATTTTTTTGTCTCATAATTCCAAAGAAGATGTGCAATTTATGGCCGGACCACGATACTGCAATGTTTACCATTTTTTAATTTTAACGTTGTGTTAAAAATTAACCCTAAAAGAAAAAATCTATTGGATTCATGAGAAATGAATATACATATTGCGGTTCTAAATAGGACTGATCTGACGCGTTCCCTCTGGGAAGAACTCCCCTCAGGTGCCACTGTATATCATTTTGAGTCGTCGATCCTATGTGTTAGACGATTAAAAGATTTGTCGCCTTTGGATGATCACAGGCTGTGGAAAATGTGTTGGAAGTTGGTTACAATCGCCAACCTCAATCAGCGCAAGAACTAAACTCATCCCCAAGAACTGAACTTTGTTTTCTCCTGTGTCAAAGCCATGCCCGCCTTTTGTAAAACTCTGAACCAGCTCGTTGAGTTACGGGACAATTGAATGCTTCAAGGCTCATCTCGAGGAGGGCTTGTGGACCAAGGTCCCACAGGAGGAGCTTCATTCTCAATAGCAAAGCGAAAATATTGGTATTTTCAAAGCATTGAAGCAAAATTGAGGGTTTCTATGCTTCTGGTTTTTTTTGTTTTTTCCTCCTATTTCAAAATCAGATTGGTTTTCGTTTGAATTAATGAAATTTACATAATTGCAGCTAGGTTAACACGACAGTAGAGTTATGGTTCGTTTCTTTTGTATATGAATGGTGTTTGAGTAGTGACCATATTGAAAATGCAAGAAATTGTAGTCGTGTTTATTATAATTTTTGGGCGATGGCATTTCCAGTCTCACCGTTGCCGCCCTAGGCGCCTCCGCTGTTTTGACGAACATGGCATCGGCCACAGTCTCTGCTTTGTTATGATACACACTAAGCACGTTAGAAATGTATATTGCAGGTGATTGGCACATATGCCAGTTGGAGTGGAGGTGGCCACTCGACAGTTAAAATGACATCTGCATTAGTCAAGCAAGAAGAATCCCTACTTATAATAACACAAGAGAGGTGGGATTGAATTTGATTGGGGTTGTTTCCTCTGTGACCAGTTTGGCAATGTAGCCCACTGCCGTAGCGAGCGTGTTTCATTCTTTTGATTTCTTAATTCAAAGTGCAATCTTAATCACTTGAAAGGTTCGGCCGGTTCTGCCTTCAAGATTTTAAATGCACAATTTATATTTTTGTACCAGAAGTGCAACATAACTATTTATTTTTGTTGATCAGAAGTAGAATAGCTATCGAGGATTGATTTATTTGCATCATTTTGTGGTTAGTTTGTTTGTTTGTTTCTGAGGGTCTCCTCAGTTCATTGAAGATACGGGTCGAAAGCTGGAAACATTACTAGGAAACAAATTCAAATATTCAAAATGGTATTTTTCTTTTTTTAACTCAGTATTGTGTTTTCCAGGTTTTAGAGATGGAAAGGGCTCAGTTCTTATCGATGTGATGAATGGCAATTATCAGTGATTGGTTCTAATTTTGAATCCCATCAGATCGGTTCATTTAGGTCAATTACGGTGTTGGGTTACTTGCTTGTATTTCCTGTTTTATTTTGTTCCATTGATCTCGGTCTTTTGGATTGATATGCAGCAAGACCCTGTTGAAGATGACCATCTCTCGGACCAAAAATACTGAGGAATAAGAAGAAACTAGGAAATTCAGAAAACCCTGTTGAAGATGACCATCTCTCGGACCAAAAATACTGAGGAATAAGAAGGAACTAGGAAATTCAGAAAAGATGTTTCTCAGCTCCTTCAAAACGACTAGGAAGAGAGTGCTCGATAAAAGGTGTGTTTTTGTTTTTAACTATGGATTTTTTTGCCTCATAATTCCAAAGAAAATGTGCAATTTACTGGCAGACTGCGATACCGCAATGTTTACCATTTTTAATTTTTAATGTTGTTTTTAAGATTAACCCAAAAGAAAAAAATCTTAAATCTTAATCTTAATTTTAATTAAAAATCGAAAAAATTATTATTATATATAGGATACAAATCTAGATGTTGTGTTTAAAAAATAATTAAACCTATTTGATAGAGGGTATAAATTTAGATGTTGTGTTTACCCAAAAAATATTAAATCACCGGTGACACAAAATGGATTTATCATTATGACAACAATATTGAAGATTATTAAAAAACTGAACTTTTCCTTTATGATAGAAGAAAATAAATATTGGAAAAAGAGGCTTGGTGAGCAAATGGGCATGTAGCATGTATAGAGCCTCTCAACACTAGTTACGTTGGTTGTCTTTTGTTTTGTTTGCATTATGAACAAAGTATTGTTTTATGTTTTTATGTAGAATGATATTGCATTAATGATTTTTAAAATCTTTAAAGTATTATTTATTAATGATGATTTTATGTTTAGTTTTGAAACTAATGTAGTATAAGATTGTATTAATGACTTAAAAATTTACTGTTAGATATTTTTTTATTGACATTTTACAATTTATAGCTAGAATCTTCTTCTTCTGGCCAGGGGAAGTATCTGGTTAGGGAAGTAACAATAGAAGGATAGTTTATCAAGATGAAATATTAAATAATTTACAGACGATATAGTCAAATCTTTTTTAAGGATAAGTGATGATAAGTGATGACATGAAATCTCACAATTTGAGCCAAAAAGACAATTTGGAAGAAAGTAATTGATTGAACTAGTGAAAATGGGCACCCACCTTGGAGATGACTGCATACACATCAATGCCTCAAGACGGTTGATAATAATCCCTAGTCGAGGATTTTCAGTTGGTTATGTCATCATACATAAACATAATAATATTCTCATCTTTCAAGACGCCTCTTTTAATGATTTGGCAAACATGTGATTCAACACCTAGCATAATTATGCTGAAGTTCTGAGTACCATAAATTGAATGCATCAAGAGTTTGTAGTATTCCTATAATCACAATCGTACCCTACATGTCCTTGTAACTTGAAGACCAAATAACAAAGGTATAGAAGTTGGAAGCATAACTTTGCCATCTTTAGATCTATACACATCTTGCTATCAAAATGGAATCCATATGCATCAACAATCCCATGGAATCCCACAAGGAAAAATAAGAGGAAAAGACACAAAGAAGTTGAACTAACATCCACATTGAACCCAACCCAAGCACCAGCACTGACATCGTTCTTCACCAAATTGACAGCTCTGCTATCATTAGCTGGGTCATTCAAGACTTTCTTCAGTCCCTTAGAATCCAGCAACCTGCTTACAGTTCATCAGACACAGGCAAACAACTCAGACCAATGTATTATAATATTTGCACCACATTTGATATTGCATTCTCTTCTCTCCCAAAGAAAATGTTGGCCAATCTGACAATTGATGAAAATAAATAATTGTTGTTGGCCCATTGCATTTCCAAGTTCCACACATTCACATATTTCCAAGAGTTTAACAACCATGCCAACACGATGGTAACTAGCAATGTTGAAAATAACAACAAGAAATGTTAAAAATAGTACTGCTATAAATAGCATTTTGGGATACATTCCAATTTTAGTTAATCCCTAAATTAAAATTGAGAATTAAAATTCCAATTTGATTTTAGCAACTATTTGTAAAATAATTAATTAATTCATCTTGAGTTAATTAGTTGTAGAAATTCAAACATGAATTCTATATGAAGGCATGCAACAGTTTCTCCATTGATTGAGAAAGTTATCCCTTGATTAAAGGAGATCAGGATGAATTGTACTTTGAGTTGTAAGTAGTTAGTTCAGTTAATTGAGTTAAGTCCAGTTAGATTAGTTCAAATAGTTTGTTGAACTAATTGTGAGTTTAGTTAGTTAATGCATGCATGCATGTAATCGCTGCACTTCAAATAACTAAATATTCTCTCATAAATAACTCATGCATGTCAGTTCAGTCAGAGACCCAATTGAGATCAGATAATGGGACAATGTACTATTAGTTGCAGGAATATTCCATGGAGGATATCTCTTGCATGCAGAAGGAAGTCATTCCTTGGAGATTGTGCAATTACTTTTGAGTTTGATGAGTGTGTGATGAGGCCAATTCACACAGGTGGCAACATTGGACCCCAAGAGAAACTGTGCAAGGAAATAAGAGGCTTGGAGGGCTGATGGAAGGCATATGTTGTGTATATTCAGTCTGTGAGTTGTATTGTTGTATTGTACTAAGAGCAGGATAGCTTGTGGGCTAATGCTTTGTGTAATCCGGATATATTTCCACTTGCATGATAATACAGAGATCAAGGTTTTTAGCTGAGGCTTTCCTCGGATTATTCTTCTGTGTTCATGTGTGATTGTTTTTTCATTCTCAGTTATATGTGTTCTATTTGATCTGGGTCAAAAACAATTAAGCTTCCGCAAGTTTGTTGTAGAAGTAGATCTTGTATTTTGCTTTAGTATATTGCATAATGTGTTGATCTACAGTGGGAAATTTCTACAGGCAGCAATGGGGGGAATACAATTTGAATATCACTGGAGATGGTGGCGCTGATTGTGTCCTCTGGTTATGTGACCACCAATTTTGAGATTTCATCGTACATGATGATGTGTATCGTTACAATTTTGTCAAACATAATTAGCCATGGGTAATTGTTGAAATATTCTTTCAAAATCATGTGAGCCCTCTATGTTGTATCATTTAATATTGAAGTGGGCAGACAAAGGGGATGGTTAGAACAACAGGCAGTTAGTTCCAATCCTTATCTGTCTTCATTCATTCGCAAGCTGCAATGGAATGCACAAAACATGCAATGAAGTGGAGGAAGAGAATCCATCCTTTTAGAAGTTTTTTGCACAACCTGATCCTTGAGAGTTATTTCCTCTATTTTTTTCTTCTTACAATGAGGAAAGAGGGCTCACTAGATAGAGGAGGGTGAGGAAAGAGATTGATTTGATACTACTACTGAAATGAGTGAGTTATAGATATTTGGGTCATAACACGTCTTTGTAGTTTTTGAAAGTATGCTAGTGTCTATGTGTATTATGCATGGCTACCAGCATAAATGGGCCAATTGTATGAGAGAATAAGAGAGATTAAATGAAAAGGAAGGCCAACTAGTTATATGGGATCATGTTGAAGAATCTACGGCATATGTAGTTAATGAGATTCTTTTTACATGATAACTATTTGTGAGGCATTTTGTATTTAGATTATTAGCATAATCTTTTGCTTATTATCATTGGTGTGTGTATTTCCTACATAAATAGTTATCAATGCAAAGAGACAAGAGCACAAGATATGGCATTCTGGTAAGGCCAAAACCTCTTCCTCTTGGAGAGGAAAACCCGCACAAAATTCTTCTTATAAAGATTCCTATTGACGAACACCAAGACCATGACCCTTGACCTATTTAGATACTCCAAGACCAAGACACCAATCCTCCTCTTTGACACTGTTGAGTTCATCATCATTGTTGTAATACTAAAGTTATCTTTACTATGCCACTGAGATCTTCATTAATGTTGTCACATTGTTGTTCCTTCAATGAAATCTTCATCTAGATCATGGTTGTTGGTTCATTGCTGAGATCTTTACCTTATCTTCTAAAGAATCATGATTATCATCATTTTCACTATGTTGAGATAATGACTGACTGCATCTACAAGTATGTTGAGAATATATTTAACAATGACTGTGTTTATATGCCGAGAATATATCTACATTTGTATGACTGCGTTTGTATGCCAAGAATATATGACTACATTTTGTATGCCGAGAATATATCTCACAATATCTTTTCATCCACAAGTATATCAAGAACATATCTCGTAATGACTGCATTAAATACATTCCATTCCCAACAGCTTTTAATCAAAGTTTCTTCATTGCAGTCAATCATCTCATACTTCATATGAGGACATATTATGTACATTTCATCTAGTGTGACTTATGCCTTTCTACATCCTTTCAAATGAAGAGTTCATTTTCCCTCAACCATTCTTCTTAAGATAGAAGTGATGATTTATATTACCTCCAACCATATGGCATGACATTATAAAAGTTAAATACAAGCATACATACCTAATTTTTTCTTTAGGTCATCTACGCTTCTTTCAGTAGCTCTCCTTATTGAAGTGTCTTCAATCCCTTGATTTACTTCTTCTCTTATGACATCATACCATCATCCCATAAATTCCATAAGTTGGAGTTCCTAATGAAACACTTGCTTCCTCTCTTGATTAGTGAATTCTCTGACTATGATTCTATCAAAGAATTTTGAGGATCTTGCATATCCTCATATGGCAGATGTTTCCCTTTTGACTGGATGTATGATGACACTTGTCCTAGATGACTTCTTCCTTTGCTTCAATGTCTAATGAGGTTCCCAAGAGTTATGTCCTTCATGTTCAACTGTCATGGATTTTGTTTTCCATGATTCCCATGGTGATGTCATGAGCTATTTCTTCTAATGCTTTCATGATGTGACAATGCATCTTAATATTATAGTCATATCTAAAGATTCAGGAGCTTATGATAGGACCCCTCTTGTGAGGGAGGCCATCTAATCATAGTGGAGATCTATTGCTCCCTCTTTCTTGGCCCTTTTATTCAGCATCCTCCATCTTTCCAGCGATATGAACTTATTTCCATATTCTTTTCATAGCGTTGAACCTTATACTATTATGTTTTGAGGACCAAACTTTTCTTTCCTTTCTGCACATGATTGAGTTCTTTAACCGTTAATACTTTTGTCTGTAGCTTGTCTTTCTCTATCTAGCATAGAGACCACAAACTGTTAGATGAGGTAACCTTCTTGTTCATCTTTCCCAGATCTCTCAATTGAGATCTCAAGAAGATATTCCTTCATTCTTTGATACCTTTATTTTTGTGGCGGTCTAAGTGATGTGACCTTCTTTACTATAATTCAGAGATTATATCTTCTAACATTTCATATATCTCTCTTTATGTCTCCTCTTCTGCTACATAGGCATGAGAGGACCTTTGAGTGATTTCTTATGAGTCTCTTGTTGTATTTCAAACAATGTTTGACTTTCAAAGACCTTCCCATAGACATCAATGACTTCTATTTTTTATGAGGATTATAACAATCCTCCTTATTCTATGCAAGGACTTTCGATGACTTATCAACGTATATATCTCCTTGCAATCATGAAGTCATTAACCAAATTGATTAATGAAAAATATTTACTTGATTTGTGAAGACAAAATATTCACCTTGATCATGTTGATGAAGATTGAAGAGGGATTCTTCTTGAATGATCTTATTTTAGGGTAAGGAAATGATTCTTGCTTTCTTGAAGGTGATGACCATGTTTTCTTTCTTTTAATATGCTTTTCCTTGTAGATCAAAACTTCTTCTAGGGTTTTGACTTTCTCCAAGTTGTGCAATCTTCATTTTGAGGTCCTTCAAGCTACCTTGCTTTGTGGACAACTTGATGAGTGCCTTGATCGCCTTTTGATGATGACTACAGAGACAAAAGCTCTTGTTGTTGTACACTGCTCTTTGATCTAGTGTTTGATCAAGATTAGGGGTTGATTCTGCAATGTAGATCTTGATGTCCTTCAGCATGCTTTGATGCCTTGCTAGAAACTTGATCCTTGAATGTCTCTTTTCTGCCCTTCCTTCGACTCTAACCATAGCTCTGATACCATGTTGAAGAATCTAGGGCATATGTAGTTAATGAGATTTTTCTTACATGACAACTATTTGTGAGACATTTTGTCTTTAGATCATTAGCACAATATTTTTCTTATTGTCATTGGTATTTCTTACTTCAACAAATAGCTATCAAAGCAAAGAGACAAGAGCACAAGATATAGCATTCTGCCAGGGCCAAAACCTCTCCCCCTTGGAGAGGAAAACCCACACAAAATTCTTCTTATAGAAATTCCTATTGATGAACACCAAAACCATGACCCTTGACCTATTCAACTACTCCAAGACCAAGCCACCAATCCTCCTCTATCCTCCTCTTTGACATTGTTGAGGTCATCATCATTGTTGTAACACTGAAGTTATCTTTACTATGCCACTAAGATCCTCATTACTGTTGTCACATTGTTGTTCCTTCAACGAAATCTTCATCTAGATCATGGTTGTTGCTTCATTACTGAGATCTTTACCTTATCATCTTCAGAATCATGATTATCATCATTTTCACTATGTCGAGATAATGACTGACTGCATCTGCAAGTATGTTGAGAATATATTTCACAATGACCGCGTTTGTATGCCGAGAATATATCCGTGTATGTATGCCGAGATTATATCTCACAATATATTTTCATCCACGAGTATGTCAAAAACATATCTCGCAGTGACTGCATTGAATACTATAATCATGAAGAGACCGAGACAGTGATTGCGTTAAGACAGGAATACCGAGACAGTGTTGGCATGGAGACGATAATGCCAAAACAGTATCGAGACAAAGTATTTTGTCCTTCCCCATGACATAGTCTTGAGATCGTAGTGAGATCCATCTTCACGTCAAGAGTATATGCTACTGTAATACCCATCGAATATCATCAAGTTCTTCTTCAATCGAAACCCTATAA
Source organism: Pinus taeda (assembly GCA_000404065.3). Lineage (NCBI taxonomy): Eukaryota > Viridiplantae > Streptophyta > Pinopsida > Pinales > Pinaceae > Pinus > Pinus taeda. The sequence continues at coordinate 92,509 of APFE030645071.1, read as the reverse complement.
CCTTGTCGTCATGTGAGGTACCTGTATATATCTGAAGATCCAAGTTCTGTGTCCACAAGATATTAGAGAAATCCAAGTTGCGTAATTCTGTGAACACAAGATATTAGAGAAATCCAAGTTGCGTTGAGATTACAGTGACTGCGTTTTGCGTTGAGACTGTGATCATAGAAATGCTGAGACAGTGATTCCTCCTTTCACCGAGACAGAGTATCCATCGAATGTTGAGATGCTATCCTTCAGTGTACTCATTGAGACTTATAGAGGAGTTTGAGTTCTTTTCTTTTCAACGTTGATCTTTAGTCCTATATATATAGTGATCATGTCTTCCATATTAAGCCGACATCACATTAGATTGTTTTGACATCTGTAAATGCTTGAGGGCAACATGATTGTCTTTCTCATTGTTTAGTTGGCATACATTTTTTTTTTGGAGGATGGTGCTTGTCTTGTCTCAGAGGGATACTTGACATTAAGTTGACCCATGTACATTATATAAATGTTCAAGAAGAGCTCTTTAACATGATTTTGACTCTTTGACTTTCTTAGACCTATGGAATGAGCAAAAAACTCATATAATTTACAAAAATAATATTTATTTTTCTTGACACATACAAAGATCGAAATTACATTGTCAAATACCGAACCTAGTTACATTTTTTTCAACGGATCATAACTTTGAAATATATGTATAAGACATGCCTAGCAGATTCACCTCCATTAATAATTCCTTGACTGTGACTTACTTGATGCTTGTACCTTGCTCCTCATCTTGTAGATTTTGAGGCCTAGTAGTCCACTCTTTGTAAATATTTTACATTGCCTTGTTGTCCATTTAATGGTTAAATGATAAAATTGTTTCGCTTTTGGTCACTGAAGAGCTACCCTCTTCAAAGCCACATTAATGAATTTAATTGACGCACTACAATGACACATAGAGGGGAAAGATTTCAAACAAAAGTAAGACAATGAAATGAATTGTTTAGATCAATATTTGCAATCAGAAGTATACTAGCTTTATTGATGCCGGAAAAACCCATTCATATTACATGATGTAAACTTGATAAGACAAGAAAATAATCATGTACAAAATTTATACCGATGCCTCATGATAGTGCTTTCCCACACTCAATAAATTGTGTCTATTATTCTTTGTGAATAGCCTTGTAAGGTTGAGGCCTTGATATCTAACCATTGATGCTCAATCTGTTCATCAGAGATGACATGCACCAAAGACCTTAATTCCCTAGCTGATTTAAGAAGTTGCTTCACATGAGAACACTACCTCATATCAACTTCTTTTAAGCTAGATAATTGCCTCAATTGATCTAGGAACTGGTTTAGGTGCCCACATAGATTGTAGTTGTCTAAGTTTACAAACTAAATATGGTAGTTATTTCCATCTTCTATGCTACTCTTTCCTATTCTCCTGTCTTATGACGTTCCTTTTGCAACATGTGGTGCAATTGGTAGTTATATTTTCATATAAAAGTAGGGCAAAATGATCCTGCGATGAGGTATATGCGTAAATCATGAAATTCAAATTTTATATCTCCCATAAATTAAGTCAACAAAAAAATATGTGTATGTGTTTACATATATAAAATACAGTAAGAAGAAATAGTAAATATAAAATATATTGTTGTGAGCAAGAGTTTATCATAAATGGCGAGTTCTGTTATTGATGAAATCACATCTAAGTGTTTTTATCTAGTGATTATTTGAAGTGAGTTTTATGAGCCACTTCTATCCATCTATTTAGGCAACATTCAATATTGCAATGAATGATATATAAGTTGCCAATTTTGAACAAGTAAGTTTTATGAACCACTTCTCTCCATCTATTTAGGCAACATTCAATATTGCAATGAATGGTATATAAGTTCCCAGTTTTGAACACGAAGAAGAGTTTACCATTAATGATAGGTTTAATTGTTAATGAATTTACATCCAAATATTTTTGTTTAGTGAAAATTTGAAGTGAGTTTCATGAATCATGTTTATCTATATGTTAAGGTAGCATTCAAGGTTGTCCATGTGGGTATGTAGCATTCAATGTTGTAGCAAGTTGTATTTAAGTAAATGGGTTTGAATTGTTCAAATCCAACAATCTATATACCACTAGCCACAATTTAAATCCAACAACATGTATACCACTTGTCGCAACATTCAATGTTGCATAGCCAAGTGGATAGATGCAAGCAATTTATGAGTACTTTATGACAAAGTTATCTTTAAGTGCGACTTTTTTGAGTTTCTCGCGAATTTATAGTCAGAATTTGGTGAAAAAGATTGTGATGAAATCTTGATTTGTGTTGTTTGAATTGGTTTTTTGTCTGCATTTATGGATTGCATTTATGGATTCAACACCCTGGAAAACCCTTGATGCACTTTCATTGTGCAAAATTCACTAGTCAAACTTGTGATTTCAATGAATCTCTGTCGGGTTCTAAACAAATTAGATTGGAAAATAAACTGGAATATTTTTCAGAAAATCACATTTAAAGACAACTCGCTTTATGACATAGATTTTTCTTTTTCTTTTTTTGAAGTGATTTTTATGTGCTTTGTGATAAATATTTTTTTATGCAAAATCACTACTATATTGGGGTGATTTGGTGAGGCTCAAAGATCAAATTAATTGTTTGTTATTATAATTCAAGAATATGATAATGTCTTTCGGATTAATCACATCATAAGTTGTTGGTCGATGTTTCAAACCATCTAATGTGGTTCATCCTCATGACAAAGGTGAGGATAAACCACATTAGATGGTTTGAAACGTCGACCAACAACTTATGATGTGATTAATCCGAAAGACATTATCAAATTTAATAATTATAAATATAAAAATGTTATAAATTTTTTGAAAATAATATAATCTTATGTAAAAGTATTAAAAAATAATTTGTATAGCCCATGACGTTTTCAAATTTTGGTCTACTTTCTAATATTCATATGAAAACGTATTGGTACTTTGTAATATTTATTTTCTTATGATGGCAAACATAATAGAATAGATATTTTGGTGCGTGTAATATTAAACATAACATAATGTATTTTTAAAATATTTATTCTCTTATTGATGGCAACAATTAAGAAAATAGGTTTAATTACCTATTTCTTAATGTTGCCATCAATAAGAAATAAATATTACAAAATACAATATGTTTCATAATGAAATTAGCATATATATCTTTAAAGTTAACTAGAATAATATTATAGTAATAATGGAGTTAGGAGTTGCATTTTTTTGTTCACCATGCTTTTTAGCCTCCCATGACTTATCAGAACCTCACTTTTCATGGGTGGGAAACTAGCCTCTAAAAGAAGACGAGGTATTAGGTCATATTTCCTTTAATTATGAAATTGCTTACTATATAACGCTTATGGATTTTCTCAATTTTCCTTAAGTCCAATTAGAGGTACTACAACCTCAAATTTGACAATTATATAAAATCGTTGAGAAAACAAATATGTTAAACAGAAACTTCCCTTTCTCTAAAACCAAAACTTAGCTTCTTTACACTTATATATAAAATCATTGGGATACAAGTATCTTAATGAGAAACTTCCCTTTTTCTAAAACCAAAATTTAGCTTATTTACACTTATTTTCAAGGCAAAAAAAATAAAGCCTTTATAACTTCCTTTGATCCTTCTTTCAACACCACAATTTTAATTTAGAAAATGATGGATGGCAATACCTAATTTGATCGTCATTATCTTTATTTTATTAGTATTCATAGTCATATTAGTGTTAATGCAAAAGATTTGACAAATTTAAGTTTTTTTAAAGTAGGAAGGCTTCCTTGCTAGATAAACAACGTCCTCTAGATAAAAAAGGTAGATGATTGAGATTAGTCCTATGAGATTAGTTAGCATACACCCTATTTTCTCTGCGAAAACTTTTAACTAGTTTAGGGGATGAAGGAATCTCTCTCTCTCTTCTCTCTCTCTCTCTCTCTCTCTCTGTTATATATAATATATATATATATATATATATATATAATATAAATATATTTTTTTGTTTTTTTTTTTTTTTTTTTTTTTTTTTGCCCTGAGGAAAACCTAATGGGATCCCCCTTTTCTCTAGAGTTGATTCAAATTAGATTTGTACTAAAATATATTTTGTAAAACTTTGTAATAAGCATAATTATTTTACAAATTTGAGTGAACAGTTCAAAAGTTCCTAGAAGAAGACATGAACCATTGTAATGATTAACCTTCCAGAAGCCATTAAATATGACATGAACCATTGTAATGATTAACCTTCCAGAAGCCATTAAATATAAGGGTGAGTAGAATGAGGGGATTCAATAGAGAAGAGAACTGGGGAGTAAATGAAGAAACAAGACAATAGAAAAGCATGAGAGACTCAAAAGAAGCAACCTATTTGAACATTGAAGTATGTCTTTGAGCCAAAACAATTTTTGTAAATGCACTAATGAGTAAGATTGCATCATAATAAATTCAAAGTGTGTGACTCACCATTGTAATAATTTCTTCATGAAAATAAAACCCCCCACCAAATGTTGGTGTTTCCATTTGGGTTTTCAAGGTAAATCTCTTTGTATTTTTATTTGTTTTGGGTTTTGTATGAGGTGTCTCAAAGTTTATTTATGGTATTGCTAATGACAAGAACACACAACCAATGATTTCACTTCTCTCTGGTCACCAAATAAATAGCAACTCACCGACATAATTGTTTCATAATCCTCTTCAGTAAATCAATTTATTTTTATTCCATATTTTGTTGAAAAATAGAAGAGAAACAATTTCAGCTGTGATTATATAATAGCTTCAATATAATACCTCCTTGCATTCTCTGGGAAAAGCCCCACATGCAACACTACCATTAGTTTATTGAGTCGATTGGTTTGTTGAACAACGGGTCACAACATTATTTTTTGATGTATGGTATATGTAAATAATGAGAGATTCACCATATCTCTATTCCTTCAATTTCCAAGTTATTGGAAATTAATTCCTTAAATTCACATTGAAATCTATAAACTACTATGGATATTCCATTGGAATACTTTTTCACAACGGATTTGATAAAAATATTTGAAATATATATTATTAAGGTTAATTTCCTTTAAATATTTGATTCTTCAATACTTGATTTTCTACTTAAATGTATAAAATGACTAAAATACAAGAAATACATAATCGAAATAAATACACACACGCATCCACAATATACACTAGTTTTTCCATGACAAACCCTTATGGGAGAAACCCAACTAAAAGGTGAAGTTGCTTTGTTCTCTTTTTTGGTATGGAAATATGCGAGTACAAAAAGGAAGAGTTACTCTCTATGGAGTTAAGACACGTGCCTTGTAAGGCTACTACAGAGCATGAACCCTCTCTTCTCTTCTCTCTAACTTCTCCCTCCAAATTGCTCAATTCTTTATAGAACAAAATACAATGGCTAGAATGGAACCCCTAGTCCTCCTAGTGATGATTCAGTACTATTAACATAAAACAATAACCAGTTAAGGGTAAGGCTTGACTCCTTCAACCCTTAACTAGAGTTACAGGCTTGAGCCTTTTATAGTATTCTTAAAAATCCACAGGATGACCGCATTTGCATGAGTAATGGGGGTTGATCTGGCATTCTCTCATACCATGGTGGTCAACACGGTAGGTCAACTTGCAAGAGAGATAGCTTTTACATGCGAACTCTGGTTGATGTGATTATTACACCATTGGAAAGGACTCTGAGTGTATATTACCATCTCGGGGTCCATGCTAAAGAAGGAAAGTTTCACCACAAATAATGGGATTTGATGCCTCAAATTGGCTTTAGAAGGTTTCGAACCTCAATTCTCCAAATTGAGACATGTTGTTAAAATGACCTTACAAGTTGATTCCTCCAATTTTTCCACTCTAGAAGCATTCATATAAATGAAAATTAATATAATTCTTCAATCCAAATCATGTTCCTTATTTCTTTTGAATCCAACATTCAACAACCACACGCATTGAATTTTTTGTTAAATTAATCGCTACCTTGGAATACCTGTGTACCCTGTGTTCTGTGCAAGTCAACAACAACCACTACCACTTATATTACTTTGCTACAACCTTATATGTGATTAGGCATTCTTGCTATTGGTTATCTTAATTCCTCGGTGACTAATTTTTATTGGGTACATACAACACTTTCTTATTGGCTACTAAACATCCCCTATCAAAAACTTGAGGCATTTCTAGTAATTAGTTTGTTAATTGTGAATTGATGTGTGTATGTGTAAATACTTATAAACACAATCTTATTAATGTAGGTGGAATAAGATTGTCTACATATCAACTTGTTGTATGGATTATTGATAAATGGTAGAGGTATAATTGATTACCTATCAAGTATGTGAAGAAAATGTAGTTGAAATGGAATTGAGTTCTACACCTTTAAAACATAGCATATAAGCGTAGTTTGCCAACAAATTTAGGAGTGATTGTGATGTATAAATTGAAAATTACATTCCACATATATTTATAACAAAGTTCAATTTGATGAGAACCTTATAGAGTTCTCATTTTTCTAGAGGTCATATTTAATGTTTAGTGTTATCCCTATTTCAAAAAGTGTTGTTACTAGTAGTACCTCTTTTATTTATGATTAAAATTGTTATTTTTTGAAATTGTAACCTCAACAGTTGATACCATTGTGCAAATTGGCCTCTAAATCAAAAGGTGATACTAACACCAATATATATTTGGAGTCAAAATTACTACTTAATTGAAAATGTGACCTTGACAATGAGTCTCATCACTAACAAAAAGGTTAAAACCATCTCTTAAATTAGAAACTCCGAAAAAATGTTTATTAATTATTTTTATATTTCCTTAATTTCTATGAGAGAAAAGATTTATATAAAACTTAAAAAGAAAAAACCACCCTTCAAAAAAAATTACATAATAGAAATTTAAACAATATGAAAACATTTAAAAAATAATTATTTTTAAGAAAACAATAAAAGAAAAAAATAACTTTAAAAATGAAATGATTAAAAAAAAAAGGAAATAATATTAAAAAAACAATCAAAGAAAAAAAAAAATAAAAAAACAATAAAAAAAAAAAGAGAAGAAGAAGATAAAGAAATTAAAAAAACAACATAAATGCATGTAGAAATTAAAAAAATAAAAATAAACAAAAATAATAAATAATTCCACTGGGTAAGCTCAAGCGGCAAGGTCGTGGAATGAAGTTCACCGAACCGGAATTTGGGTTCAAATATGGGCTACCCTCCCCTGTTGAGGGATAATTAATGGACATTAAATGAAGAGCCCCGCCCCAGCCTACAAAAAAAAAAAAAAATAGTAATAATATTAATACAAAAAAAATAATATTAAAAAAAATTAAATGGAAAAATAAAGTAAATTATTTTTAAATAGAAAATATGTGTGTGGGGGGGATTTGGATTGATGGTGAATGAATGTTACTTTAAGGCACTCCATGCCAAAAGGTCATTGGTTCAAATCCCTCATAGGTGTTTACCAAAAAAAACCCGGATGGGAGTGGATGACCAAAGATTTAGTGGGGCCGGGGGAGGTGAGCACCGACCACCTCATAAAATCCCAATGCCCATAAAGGAGGGGGATGGCGTGGCATGCCTCCCCCCCAATGCATCAAACGTGTGGTAATTAACCATAAATCATGAAGGAATTCGTCTGATGTTTCATAATTTTTCTCTATCATTGCTCATCAATGCTTGTAGTCTAGTGGACCGAGAGGGGGTAGATTCGACCAAATGGAGGCCCTATAAGTCTGGTCTTGAAGCTATGGGATGGACATATCCTATCACATTAGTCTTCTTTCATGAAAACTTGTGGATAGTGAGGGCTCGTCAGTAAATTCTAGGATCCGGGTGCTAGATAAACCTGAAATTCCCATGAGTTTTTGAGCACAAAGGGAGCAAGGAAAAGGATTCTCCAACCAGTTGTGGGCTTGCAGTGGATCTCTTCTCTTAGCAATCAACTAGTTCAGGAGGTAATTCAAGCTCCTTGACTGGCCTAGTTCTTCTAATTTTTGGTTCTTACACTTTTTTATTATGGTACATTAGTTTACTTTTAGATTTTGGCCCTTCTTGTGCTTTACTTTGGATGTTGGTCTTTGTGGTCTATTACATTTTATTTTGTTCATATGTGGCTCACACCCCAATGTTATAGCCAGTAACTTATACCACTAATCCCTAGCACTCCCTGTTCTTGTACACCCCCAACAATCTAATACACGCCAGAGAGGATGGGTGTTGTTATTCTTGTTTTGGTTGCATTGGTTGATTAGGGTCTTGCAACAGTATTTAATTTTCTAGGACCGCGTGATTTGTTCCTCTCTTGGGAAATGGGAGACTCTTCTCTTGGATCTCTCTAGTGAATTTTGCAAACCTAGCCGTCATTGGTTTATGGTAAGCTTTAGTATGCCATGAAAATGTGGTTGCGCTCATATGGGCATTGGAGAAAGGTGTCAGTTTGATTGACCTCTTCTTGAGGATTTAGATCAAGTGGAGCAAGCAAGCACTCAGGAACCAAATTCAAATAGCACGTAGAAGAAGATCACTACTTGGAGGGATTGACACACTAAGATAGGCACTTGGTACCATATTCTAACTTACTAAGTGAAATGCTCACCTTACACAGGCAACAAAAGGTGTTATTGGAGAAACTTCTAAAGGTAAGGAATGATGTCCAACACACACTTGTTTCTTTCATGAATGACCTTCAAAGGAACCAATGGCGTATGAAGGAAAATTTGGCTCGTTTGCGGTGAAACCAATGGCGTGTAGAAAATCTTGGAATGTTTGGATGGTCACTTGACCCATATGGAAAAACATGTTCGTTATGAATTTCAGCTGCCACCTCCTCCTAGCTATAGGCTAGAGAATTATGCTTCGGTAACTTAATCTAACTCCTAATGGCGATCTATTGTTTTTAGATTCTGATGGTTTTCTTGTTTTGGGCTGCAAAATTAATTTGCCTCAGTGTAATAGTTTTTGGACATTTTCTACTGGCCAACAAATTTTGTAAGAGTGAGGTTGGTATAATTTTTCTAATCAATGGACAACGATGTAATTTTTCCTTATAAATTAAAAATTTTGACTTACAATATCTATATATATATGGTGGTGGGGAGTCATTTTTATAATCATGCACCACCCTTATGGTCACTTGGTCACCAATATGCATACCCACTCCTGCTCCTTCCTTCCTCCTACCACTAATGAACAGTTCAACAAGTGGTGGTTCCCAAACCCATCACTCCCTCCCTTGCTACTTGTGGTCCATGCAACAAGAGATGGATTTCAAACTCATGGCTCCCTTCCCCCGATACTTGTACAATGCCAAAAAATCAATGGAATATGAACCCGTTTGTTCCCTACCACTTGTCGACCACACAAAAAGTGGTGAGTTCCAAACCTACTACTCCTTAGAGTGGTGAGTGGAACCTACTCCTTATTGGATGGTTTATGCATGATGTGGTGGGGGGGGGGGAGGCGCAGGAGTTAAGCAGACAAATGGTTGGGTGGCCATGAGGAGTTGAGGCATTATTCTCGAGAATTTGTGTGTTCCCTTTGTTTTTGTTTTTTTAATTGTATTAAATTCAGTTTTTTCCATTTTAATTTACTTTTAAATGTTTTTTTTCTTTTTAATTTACATTTTTTTATTTGTAATTAATTTTATTAAATGATAGTTTTTTATAATTATTATTTAAATGTTTTCCATGTTTTGATATGTGTGTGTGTGGCTTCTTCTTCTTCTTTTTATTCATGTGGATTGAATAATAATAATAATAAATGTTTTCACTTTGGTTAAATTTCATGTATTTTTTCTTCTGTTTATTTTAAAGGTCGTTCTTTTTATTTTTATTTTTTTAGCTGCTATACAAAATTTTTTATTTTTATTTCTAATGAAAAAAAAAAAAAAAAAAAAAAAAAAAACATTTTTTCACATTTTTTCAAGTTTTTGATTTAAAAGATGATTTTAATCTTTAACTTACAATGGGACACATTGTCAAGACCATTGTTTCAATTAAGCAATAATTTTCACTCAAAAATAAAATTAATGTTATTAATAACATCACTTTTCAATTTGAGGGTCAATTTTTTACAATGATATTGGTTGTTAAGGCCATGACTTAAAAAAAGTCACAATTTTAACCACCCAAAAAAGGCGCTATTGTCACACTAATTTTGAAACTAGGGTTGATTTTGTTGTTTTTAACCCAAAAATATGTGTTTTTGGGGCTAGAGTTCTCATTTTGAGGTCATAGTTCTCATTAAGTCAATAACTATGTTTTATCACAATTATTTGCATTTGTGACTCTATATATAAGTTTAGTTTGTGTCATCAAAGGAGTGCTAGTTTTGGAAACACCATTAGAACAAAGATTCCCATCCATGCTCAATGAACTGAGTAATGGAAAAAAATATAAAATCGTGAATCTCAACATATTATGGTTTGCATTCACAATTCATTGGTTAATTGTAGACCTTGAATTAATTTTACTTCGTAGAGTTTCTGTGTTAGTGAAACAGATAGGTCATATGCTTACCATTTGTGGATCATATTGGTATCAAAGCAGGTTCATCGAAGACCTTGAACTAGCTATTATGAACATGCTTTGAAGACGGAGAAGTTGGGACATTTAAGAGACTTCAACAAGCATAACCAAAAGGAAAGGTGGTGTTAGAGGTAGAAAGCAAATGAGCTGGAAAGAAAACTTGTCAAATGAAAATATTCCTCTAGTGCCATGAGGAAAGAATTAGACAAGAACATATTGCAACTATTGTAATTGGGGGAGAAATTCACACAATTAGATAATTAGAAAGAGATGAAGGTTGCTGAAATGGCTACTCGGTTATACTAAGATTTGGCATTGAAGGAAGAGGCATTAAATAATTTAGAAGCAGTTATCCACAATACCAAGTGAGTCTCTTTTATTACCATTGTAGAAGCTATCATCATGATTGAGTCAAGCATGGTAAACTCACCTTCTACTAACCTTTCACAAGAGCCCTTCAGTGATTTAAAAAAAATACTAGAGGCATCAATTCCAAGTGATTGAGATGAATGGCCAAGGGCTAGGCAAGAAAGGCCAAAGTATTATGATTCCCATTGTAGCTCAGCAGAGACCTAAGCATGAAGGTCTAGGATTCAATGGACAAGAAGCAAGTACAGTTTTAGCTCAAATCACCTTTGTCAAGGTAATAGGAACTAGAAAACAAGTTGTTCCCATGGAGGAAAAGGTAGTTGGAAAAGAAGTGAGTAATAAGTTGCATAAATTTGCATGTAAAGGCTTGAAAGAAGGTAGCAAGGGGATGATTTTTCCACCCAAAATCTACTCCAAAACTTGGGGTAACCAAACAACCAAGTTGGAAGGCATCATCACAAATATAAAAGGCATGGTATGGTATCTTTGGTTTGTGTATGTTGCAATAAAATAGGTTATGGATAGCAATTATTAGCATTATATAAGGTTAGGCAGTCCATTGTGGAACTATTACTAGTAATATTGCAACTTGGTTGGAGAGTGAGAGACCAAATGTTGGAGGCTTCACTTAGAACTCCATCCTAGGAAATAAACAACTAAGAAGAAATCTTGAAGAGTCAATTGTCAAGGGGAAAGAGAAATGTGTTTGCACTTGCAGCCTAAGGAGTAATGATTGTCCAATGACCTAATGCATTAAAGAATGTCAAGTATATCCAAGACATGGACAACAGGCTCATGCCAAAGGAAAAATCTATTCAACTCTTATCTTCCATCATGTAGTGAAGGCAACACCTTTTCTTAGATATCTACTAAATAATATTTGATGGAAATAGAGGAGATAGGCAAGCAAATGAAGAAAAGAAGAAGATTGAATAAATTTGAGTATTTTAGGGACCGACAACTTGAAAATAGGAGGTGTGATCCAGATTTGATATTTATTAAAACATATTTTGTAATACTTTGTAATAAGTGTTTAATTATTTTTCAAAGTGGAGTGATTAGTCCAATTTTTTTTGGAAGATAAATGAACCATTATGATGGTTGGCCTAAGAATACATACCATCAAATATGAAGGCTATGGAGAAAAAGGCGATTCAATAAAGATGAGAGCAAGAGACGAAGTGAAGAAGTAGGATATTAACAAAGCATTAGGAACTTGGAAGAAGAAACTTGTTTGAAGATTAAAGGCTATTGACTGGTGCCTAAATTGGCATACTTTTGGAACTTGCCTAGTATCCTTTCCTTATCACATTTTCTATCCATATTGATACATTTTTGGTCAAGGTATGAATATCCTTCTATGTGCCATTTAATGCTTATTCATATGCATTTAGGAAATTGTTGTCTTCATGTACTAACAATGGCATACAAGATTCAAGGATTGCTTAAGTACTACTTAGTGCGGGGTCTTGATACTAGCTACAACTCCCCGTAGATGTTGCAATGCTACAATTCTCTTTTCTCAGACATGGTTCAATGGCTACAACTACAATATGTGACCATAATTTCTACAACTCTCCATTGTTGTTGCAACTCTTCACAATTGTTGTAAATCATCGTTGTTGTTGCACATCCAAGATGAAATTGTCATTGTTGCGATTCTAATGTTACGATTCTTGTTTCCACAATTCATGCTATCCTTGAAATCATTATTGCAACTCGTGTTGCCCTGGATAGTGGTGTGATTGCTATAACTCCATGTTTTTCCCATTGTTGCAACTTTGGCGACAACATTACAACTTCATGCCTACTGTGTGTGTGCAACAGTAAACCATCCAATTATCAATTTTGGACCAATTATTTGAGTTAACAAATAGATTCTAATGCAATAAAATGAAAGGTACAAGTGGATGACCAAGGAAAGGAGCTGACTCAGCCAACATAGATGAATTGAGTTAATCAATGCCTGTTTTTACCATTCTTTGAAGAAATCGTTGTAAAAGGATGAACAACCTTATTTTCATGGTTGTCAATCCACTTATTTAGTTCATTTTAAAGAGAAGATATTTTGTGTAAAATCCCCATACTCTCTTTGAGCTTGGGAGGACATATAATATTGAAGTTGGTAGCTTTTAATCAAAACTAAGGATTTTATTTCTGCAATTCAATTTCTCTAGTTCAAGTAATGGTGTTTTGAGCATTCACATTTTGTTCCTTTTACAATTAGTGTCTCGTCTCAAGACATATGCCCCCTTCCTTAGTCAGGTATTGTCTATATCTATAACATAGTTGTAGTTATAAAAATTGTTCATATTCATTTTTTTATGTATTATGTTTTTCGTATTGCTACAACTTCAAATTGTTAATTGTTGCAACTCCGATAAATTATTGATTGTTGCAATGTTGATATATTACATTGCTACAACTCTAAACTATAGGTGTACTATTGCAACTCACATGTAGCATTAACATTACTCTATTTCTATAATCTTAACAGTCTGGTTTCCCTGAATAGTTTGGATTAGTTATTTTATGCATTTCGTTTATAGTTTCATTTTTTTTACATGCAAGTGTGATTTAATAGTTTGTAACTGAATGCATTTCCATTGCATGTGCAACTATATATTAGCTACAACAATCAAGATCATTCTTAACACTTTGCTGTAACATTTATTAGAAAATGTGCTTTATATTCCTGCAAGTGTGGATTGGATTGAAGGTATGATTTAGGTTGATGACTTGTAAAAGAATTTGTATATATTGAGCTATGATAATAATTTAGTTGCTACAACTTCAAGAAACATACACGATTGTACTAGCATATATGGTACCCGATAATTTGCAAGTTCCTCTATGAACCCCAGACTGATAATTAAATGAACAATATTTTAGTTGTCTTTCTAAGCAATTGCAAAGGCAATTAAAATCCATCGCCATTTTTGGCATTGTTGTTAGGGAATTGTCAATAATACAATCTTCATTGTGATGTTTATTTTCTTTAGTGACTATGTAATTTCACTTATTGTTTTCATAATTTTCTCTTTCGAGATAGGTCTAATTTACTATTTTGCTATTTTTTCTTCTTTTTAAGCAATTTGTTTTCAATAGAATGACTTTTTATATGCATAGGAGTAGATATCAACTTAGTATATTTTTCAAAAAATTCCCTCAAGCTAACAATGCAAGTCATAACAAAGGAGGGCATAATCAACCACATTATTTTACTCCTACAGGAAGTTCATTTACCCAATAGAAACCTGAATCCATCAAAGTAGAATTCAAATTTGTGCAACCTTCATCCTCTTCACATGTAGAATATTTATTCCTAGAACATTTTCCTAATATGAAACTCCCAAGGCACCAATAAAGGAAGAAGACAGGTCTTTGAAAGAAATGGCCCACGAAGTTAAGGATGACCAGTCCTCTTCTTTCAGATTCCCCATCAAAGAATTGGAGGAGCAAAATAAGATGAAAACTATTCCACATTCAACCTTGCTAATTTTTTTTATGGTGTCTCAAAAGAAGACCTCGGAACCTTTCTTTTCTGGTTGATAAGCCTTGTAGAAGTTGCAACTATCTTTGAGCATGAAAGTTAAAACTCTTTCCTACTACCCTTAAAGGCGCTACACTACGTTGGTTTATGGGTTTGGGGTAGGCTAGCATTGGGATATAGGCACAAATGAAAATTAAGTTCTTGGAAAAATATCAAGAGTACTACAAGGACAAGGAGAAAAAGGAAGAAGTGTTTTGAATGACCCAAAATGAAGATGAAAGCCTTGAAAACTATGTTGAGAGATTCCAATATAATTTTTAGGAGCAAGGCAAGAAAACTTGCCTCTAGAGACACATTGTGTCTTATTATTTCCAGGGATCATAGATGTCTATATAGAAATCCTCAACCTAATGAGTGAAAGATATATCTCACAACAATATTATGATGGCATTGTGGAACTCTGTCAGTGATACTCACGAGGAAATTACAAAACTAGTATAGGACCACCAGATATGTTGGCCATGACCAATAAGACTGTTGGTGGAGGATTCATAAGAGAAGAAAATGAAAACATGCTAAAAAACTTTAAAACTAATATATTAAGCACATTGGGATCCTAGCCATATACTTTGTAGGTGAAGGAAAAGGAGGAGGTAGAATTAGCATTGGAAATCTTCTACCCAAAATGTAGAATAAAGCTGATGAGCACTAGTATTATAGCAAGAATGTTGCAACTCCTAGACCTACCAGCTTTACTTTATCAACTCAGGGTTCGTACAAACTTGGAGGCAACAGTGTTGTATACACAAGTAAAAGTGATGGTTCTACCTTTTGTCACTATTTAGTTGGCGAGAGACCACTAGGGTTTTCAAGCCAGATTTGTATGGATTCAAAAGAAGCTTGATTGTTGATGAAAGAAAGAGATATCTACTCTAGGAGAAATCTTATCTACTGCAAGTAAGGAAAACGACTGATGTCCTATGCTAAAAACACACCCTTCTCTAACTAACTGCTGAGAAACTCTGTTTTACCAAAATTCCAAACCAACATGTAGGAATGCTACTATCTAAAGCATAGAAGTTCAAGACATAAAACATCACTACTGTGCATGTAAAGGACTGAAATAAATTTGTTTTGATCTTTTTATTCTTTTTCTGGAAAGTCAAGTGTAAACCCTAATCTCTTTTGGTGATGTGGCAGGTGGTTTAGCGATGATGGTGGATGGTTGGGAAGTTTAGGAGATGATTGGAAGGTTTGGGAGACCCTTGGGTGATCTGGTATGGCTTCCTAGAGGTTTTTCCTCAATTGGGCCTCAAAACAGGCCACTACAAGAAAACCTACAGGATGTACTGGAAACCTACAGGATTCCTTGTATTTTTATAGGATATAACCGAGAGAAAAACGATGGTTGTTGGAGGTGATGGAAGGCTTAGGGAAGGTGGTCGATGGGTGGAATGCAGTGAGAAAATTTCCAGGATTACTCAGAACTCAATGCCATGGTTAGGATATGGTTGGATTTGCTGAACATGCTTGGACGAATTTCTATGTAAAATGATGATATTGGTGAAGATATTGGTGAAAGCAAGGGATGATTATCAATGGATGAATTTGGGAGGTGGTTTCCTTATATGAGATCCCTTTAGATTTATGAAGCACCTGCTTTACATCAAACATTTATAATTGCCACAAAGTCATGTAAACAAGAAGAATTCTAACAAGCTAGAAAATCAGAAATTAATGAACTAGTTGTCTACTTCATGCATGAAGAAAATTGCTAAAAAAATGGAATCATGGATGAGATCTACTGAAAGACTGAAGATGGAAGAGATGGAAACTGAATCCTACACTTGCAAAAATGATCAATTGCTAGTTTAAGTACAGTGAACTCTAAATCTTATGAAGAAATGGAAATCTGTCTTTTTAGGGTTGCTTAAGGGTCTTTTCATCATGATCCCTTAGGGAAGACGTGAGGCCAAGACAGCCACTGACATCTTTGTGGTGCTCCTTTTATCTCTTCTACCCTGCTACTGAAGTAAAGCACAAATGGAAGCAAACTAATAAACAACTAATCAAATCCACAATACTTGCAATGAAATACTTCTAGAGACAATTTAACCATGAACCTATGAAACTAAGCTAAGCATATTGCTAGGGTTGGGCCCTAACCCAAGAGCTTCAGCCATCTGAGTCAACTCAGTGCTGGATCAAGAAAAAGCTCATTTTCATTATCAAAACAGAAAATTACATCAATGTCTTCCACAAGTCTCGAGCTCGAAAGTAACTAGTGTTTTTGCAACAAAGATTCGAATCCTAATGAGGATCTAGGCCTCTCTACTTATGCAACTAAAGAATCCAATGACTTCCTTAAATATAGGGAGGCTTGACTCCCAAACTCGAGATGAACTAACTGATCCAAGAGGATCTCGTCAGATCAGTTCATCATCAGGTTCAGTTCATCGTCAGCATCATTATGTCATCATCAGTGATTTGTGGGTTAGTTATGTGGTCATTGGGTTTGATGTCACATAGTTACAATTTGTGTAAAAGGGTTTTGGGTAATATGATGTTTCAAGTTAGGGAAAACTTGTAATCAAACATTATATCAAAAAACAAAAGACCTAAGTCTACAAACCTAAACCCTAACCTCATTCCTAACCCTATTTATTAAACCTACATTTCAATACATTAACAAAACCCTACTCCTAAGTTATCAACCCTCGACATATATATAAAACATTGCAAACATTGTAACAAACCACCCACAACCTTAACCACAGTGAAACTGCATGGGAGAAGACCGCGGGGATAGTAGCCATGTGAACAGCGCAATGGCAACTAGGCGGAGTCATCGTAGACCGTCAGCAAATGTTAACCGGGCGGGTGGTCACCATGTGAACAGGAAAGGTTATAGTTAACCGGGTGGAGATCACCGTAGACTTCACCAATAAAACCACGCATTGGAACGAAACTGTCAGCAGAGAATGCACCATGTGATTAGGGTTTGTTTCCGCGTCGTTAGGGGATAGTTGCTAGGTGTCTGACAACGATTAGACCTGAGCGGTCACATTTTAATCGTTACCTACTCCACGCATTATCCTGACCGCCAACAGTTTTGTGATAACCCAAAGTCGGAATATGGGTTTCTGTTACAGTTTTGTTTTAAACATTAATCCAAAGACCATGTATAGTGTTCCTAGGTGGCAAAACATAACTTAACCGAGACTCATGAACCCAAACTTTAGCCAATTCATGCCAAGTTTAGTCCAGAGAAGTTTGAATGTACTTGTGGGGCTATTAGAGGCAGTTTTTTCTCATTGAAGAAAGAGAGAGTCGTTTTGAAGTTTTGTATGCAGGTTTTGGAGGTTATAGTCGATTATGTTTTCAGTGTAACAAGAGCATCGGGAGTCAGAATTGGGAACCATGATAGGCGTTGGAAAGATGGTTTAGAGAGATTTCTTATGATGGTGACCAGAAGTGCCTGCATGCAAATTTAGTTTGGTCAATTTTCTATGTAATCGACCTCCTCAGTTTCAATCCTAATAAAGCGGTCGCCCGTCTTGAAAGCGAACCCAGAGACATATTCCATCGAGGAAGAAATCCGTAATCAATCTTCTTGTCTAGTATCATTGTGAATTTGTTGTTTTCACTTTTGTTATGCATCTTGCTTATGTTTTATCAGATGTCGTAAAGTCTTTCTTCTCAAGTAGTTCTCACAATTTCAACACTTTAAATTAACATTTAATTCACTATTGGCTTAATCAATTTTACTTCAGTTTTTACATAGGACCATTTTAGATCATATAATTTGGTATAAGAGAAGGTTATGTTTGTAGAATTTTCCATTGAATTTTAACTAAGTCAAAGTCACAATGTGGAGAAGGAATCCTTGAGCAGATTGATCCAGAGATTGGAAAGTGATGAGTCGTTCATAAGTCAACCATGACAGGATCTGATGCAAGTGAAAATACTGAAACTAAGATGAGTGATGAATAGTTTTAGAAAGCATTATTGACTATGCAGCAAATGTTTGGAGAACTCTACGAAGACAAGAAGGCGAGAGATGCAACCTCTTCTTCAAAGACATCGAAGAAAGACAAAGGTAGAGGCAATGCTGATAAACCTCCTTCACCTCCATCATCTCCATCGTCATATTCTTCTTCATCTTCTTCGAGTGCAGAATCAGAAACATAAATACACCGAAGAAAACCTCTCTTTTCTTGATGTAAAATTTTAATTACCTATTTATGATGGTGAAATGAATCCTGAAAAGTTAGATAACTAGATTAAGCAGTTAGAAGTGTATTGTCATATTCAGAACATTTATGACGATAAAACGAAAATTTAGTTAGCTTCACTTAGAATGGGGGGAACAACTTTAATCTGGTGGGAAAGTAAAACTCAAATAGATGTAAAGCGAAAAGGAAAAGTCATCTCTTCATGGTCTAAGTTTTTAAAAGCTCTTAGGAAACAATTCTATCCTTTGGGATACATGCAACAAATTGTTATTAATTGGCAGCATTTGAGGCAAGGTAAAGGGCAGAGTGTTCAGGCGTTTACTCAGAAATTCAGGAAGAAAGAATTGGCACTTGATATTTCATTAGATACACATGAAACTTCATTAAAATGCATCAGCAGTTTACATTCTTATTTGCAGCATACATTATTGATGTTTAATCTTGATGATTTTGATGAAGTGTGTGTTCAATCCATACATGTTGAATCAGATGGCAGACCATTCAAGTTTTCACGGAAACCATCCAGGCAATTGGAAATCAAGAATTCCAAAGACAGCAAAAAGAAGGGCAATCTGAATGGAAAGAGATCAGCAACAGCTCAAAAGGAAGGTGAAATACCTACTTGTACTCATTGCCAGAGGATCAGACATGATGATTCCAAATGTTGGAAACTTCACCCAGAACTCGATCTGAAGAAGTTTCAGAAGAGGAACGGTGAAAAGAAGGCCAATACAGCAATCCAACAAGATTTG
Organism: Pinus taeda; assembly: GCA_000404065.3. Classification (NCBI taxonomy): domain Eukaryota; kingdom Viridiplantae; phylum Streptophyta; class Pinopsida; order Pinales; family Pinaceae; genus Pinus; species Pinus taeda. The sequence goes on along the minus strand of APFE030645071.1, from coordinate 73,094 downwards.
GGCTTCGACTCAGGTGATGAAGGTAAAATAATTGCAATGGTTTCAACAAGTAAAACTTCTGATACTGGTTCAAGTTCTAACACTTCTATACCTTATTCAAACTGAAATCATCTAAATGAGGATAAAAGGGTTGAACTATTTCACATAAGGATAACTTCTAAGCACACAAAGATAGATACATTATTTGACAATGGATCACAGGCAAATTTAATATCTGAAGCTTTAGTTAAGAAATTAGGTTTGTAGACACATAATCATCCAAGACCATACCCTTTAGGTTGGTTGAATAAAGAGACTCATATTAACGTCACAAAGCAGTGTCGATTAAAATTTGCCATAACAAATAACTACATTGATGAAGTGGATTTAGATGTGATTCCAGTAGATATATGTGGAATAGTGCTAGGAAGTCCTTATCTCTATGACCGTGACGCAAAGTTTTATAGGAAAGAGCATAAATATCATCTTAAGAAAGATAGGATTGAATTTATTATCAAGGCACATAAACTTAAAACACACTTGGATTTAGTTTCAATTAATGAGATGAAGAGATTAATAAGTTCAAGTAAGAAATATGTACTTATGGTTGTGAAAGAACAACATAAGGATCGACAAGATGTTTTTTCAGGTTGTGAATCTCAGTTCAAACATAGATTGGTTAAAGTGGTAGATTCTTTTCAAAATCTATTTAAGGAACCAAAAAATCTTCCTCCTAAAAGAGAAATACAACATGAAATACAATCAATGTCAGATACCCCTCTTCATAATATTGGAATGTATCGCCTATTAGTTATAGAGAACGAAGAAATAAAGAAACAAACACAAGAATTGGTTGAAAAAGGTTATTCGACCTAGTTCATCTCCATGTGGCTCACCCATAATTTTGGTTCCTAAGAAAGACGGGACATGGAGAATTTGTGTCGACTTGAGGGCCTTAAACAAGATAACAATCAAAAACAAGTATCCACTTCCCGGGATAGATGATTTACTTGATCAACTGAAAAATGTTGTCTATTTCACTAAGTTAGATTTAAGAAGTGGGTATCATCAAATCCGCATAGCAAAAAATGACATCTGGAAGCCTGCATTCAAAACTAGACAGGGACTATTTGAATGGTTGGTAATGCCTTTTGGTTTGTGTAACGCACTAGAAACTTTCATGAGGGTTATGCATGATGTTTTCCGCCCATACATTGATAAATTTGTCATAATCTACTTAGATGACATTCTGATTTTCAGTTCCAGTATAAAAGAACATGTTAAGCATGTTAAGCAGGTTTTCGAAGTATTGCACAGAGAAAAGTTGTACCTTAAACTTTCAAGTTTGGGAAAACTTCACTAAATTATCTTGGTTACATAGTTGGAGGTGGAAGTTTAAAAATAGATCCTGCTAAAACCGATGTGATTGTTAAGTGGCCAAGACCACAGAATGTGACTGAAGTTAGAAGTTTTTTAGTTGCAATTCAGTATTGGAGAAAAGTTATTGCTTAGTTTTCTTTTATTGCTTCACCGTTACATGCTTTAACAGGTTCTAAAGTTCCCTTTTAGTGGGGAGGTAAACAACAAAATTATTTTGATACACAAAAGCAGAAAATAGTCACAACACCAATCTTAGCTTTACTAGATATTCAATGAGCATTTGAAATTGAAACAGATGCTAGTGGTATGCAATGGGTGTAGTCTTACTTCAAAAAGAGAAACCAATTTGTTTTCATTAAGAAACTTTTTCTAAGGCAGTGATGAATTATCCGACATATGATAAAGAACTATTTGCTTTGGTTGAAAGTGTTAAGAAGTGGAAACATTATTTGATGGGCAAGGAAACAATGATTCACACATATCATCAACCACTTCAGTACTTATAGTCTCAAACTAAGTTGCAACAATCTCATCATTACAGATGGTTGGGATTTCTTCAGCAATTTCACTTAGTAATTAAGTACAAGAAAGGTGTCACAAACAAAGTAGTTGATATGTTATCGAGACTATCTTTGAATGCTTCCGCAGTACTACATAGTAGTTCTTTAAAGCATGAAATTTATATAGAACAAATAGTACGGATGTTGATTTCAAAGATATTTATGAATCACTAACTCATGGTCCTCAGGTCGAATAAATCAATTATCATGTTCATGACAGGTTGTTATATCATCTGGGTAAGTTATGCATGCCACAGACACAAAGAGCGCATGTTGTCTAAGAAGCACATTCTTCTTGCATTTCAGGACATTTTGGAGTAAGCAAAACAATGGCACAAGTTCAAAGGTATTGTTACTAGCCTCATATGTATTAAAATGTTGCTAAATACATTAAAGGATGTGTGATGTGTTCAACCAGCAAACGAGGCAATTGAAAGATTGGTTTATACATGCCACTTCCAGTTCCTTTACGACCATGGGACAATATTTCCATGGATTTTGTTGGAGGACTTCCTATGTCCAAGAGAGGGCATTATTACCTGTATGTTGTGGTTGACAAATTTAGCAAGATGTGTATTCTTGTTCCATGCAAAAAGAAAGTGACAGCTGAACAAACTACAAAGATGTTCTTCGATTGGGTATGGGTTCATTTTGGGTTACCTAATTCTATTATTTCTGACCAAGAAACTCGTTTTGTAGGAGAATTTTGGTCCACTTTATGGGAACTCATGGACACAAAGCTGAAGAAGAGCACAACTTTTCATCCACAAACCGACCGACAAACTGAAGTGGTGAACAGGACAATCATACATATTCTCCGAGGGTATTGCAGTAAACATCCTAAATTGTTGGATGAATCTTTATCTTATGTGTAGCATGCTTACAACCGAGCCTTACATTCATCAACTAATCGATCGCCATTTGAAACATGTTTCAAGTATCTACCGAAGCCACCAATGGATTTCATGTTTGATGAAGAGGATAAAGTGGGTGAACATGATGATGCGAACAAAGAAGTTAAGTTCATTCAATAGATACAAAAAATACATGCAGCAGTGTAGGATCAGTTAGAGAAGAGTCAAGCCAAGTATAAAATGCGCTATGACAAGCATCGAGTCGATCATCATTTTCAGGTTGGCAATCAGGTATGGTTGTATATTAGTAAAGACAGATTGAAAGGATAAGGTAAGAAACTAAAACCTATCAGGTATGGCCCTTTCAAGATTATGGAAAATATTGGAAATAATGTATTTCGATTAAATTTACCTCCTTACATGCGAATTTACTCAGTTGTAAATGTGGAAAATTTGAAATTGTAAGAACCTCAAATGATCATGGATCCTGAGGATGATACATAGATTCTGACTATTGATGATTTGGAACCCAAATATATGAATGAGTTGCAGGAAGATTCAATCTTCGATGTGTGGAGATGTTGAATATCTTCGAATATGACTCAAGGGCATGAATTCGAGCAAGGCAAGGTGGATGGAAGTCAGAAAAGTGAGGGAATTGTACCCTCACCTGATATCTACTTAAATCAAGCTTTTGTGGTCCAAAAGGTTTCAAGTGGAGAGGATTGATCAAGGAGGATCTCATCATATCAGTTCATCGTCAGGTTCAACTCATTGCAGCATCATTCTATCGTCATCAGTGATGTGTGGGCCAGTGATGTGGTCATTGGGTTTGATGTCACATAGTGAAAATTTGTGTAAAAGGGTATTGGGTAATATGATGTTTCAAGTTAGGGAAAAATTGTAATTAAACATTATATCAAAAAACAAAAGGCCTTAGTCTACAAACCTAAACCCTAACCTCATTCCTAAACCTATGTATTAAACCTACATTTCAATACATTAACAAAGCCCTACTCCTAAGTTATCAACCCTTGGCATAGATATAAAACATTGCAAACATTATAAAAAACCACCCACAGTCTTAACGATAGCGAAACCGCATGGGAGAAGACCACGGGGGTGTAGCCATGTGAATAGCACAATGGAAACCAGATAGAGTCACCATAGGCCATCAGCAAATGTTAATCGGGCAGGTTGTCACCATGTGAACAGGCAAGGTTATAGTTAACCGGGCAGAGATCACTGTAGACCACAATAATGAAACCATGCATCGGAACGAAACTATCAGTGGATAATGCGCCATGTGATCAGGGTTTGTTACCATGCCATTAGGGGATAGCTGCCAGGTGTCCGAAAATGGTTAGACCCCACTGGTCACATGCTAATCATTACCTATTCCGCGCATTACCCTGACTGCCAGAAATTTTGTGATAACCCAAAATCTGAATATGGGTTTTGTTACAATTTTGTTTTAAACATTAATCCAAAGACCATGTATAGTGTTCCTAGGTGGAAAAACATAGCTTGACTGAGACTCATGAACCCAAAATTTAGCCAATTCATGCCAAGTTTAGTCTAGAGAAGTTTGAATGTACTTGCAGGGCTATAAGAGGCATTTTTTTTCTTATTGAAGAAAGAGAGAGTAGTTTTGAAGTTTTGTATGCAGGTTCTAGAGGTTATAGTCGATTTTTCTTTCAGTGTAACAGGAGCATCGGGAGTCGGAATTGGGAACCTTGGTAGGAATTGGAAAGCTAGTTCAGAGAGCTTTCTTATGATGGTTACCGGAAGTTCATGCATGCACATTCAATTTGGTAAATTTTCTATGTAATCGACCTCCTCGATTTCAATCCTAATAAAGACATTGCCCATATTGAAAGCAAACCTGGAGACATAGTCTATTAGGGACAAACTCTGTAATCAATCTTGTTGTCTGGCATATTGTGAATTTGTTGTTTTCACTTTTGTTTTGCATCTTGCTTATGTTTTATCAGCTGTCGTAAATTCTTTCTTCTCAAGCAGTTCTCACGATTTCAAGACTTTAAATTAACATTCAATTCACTATTAGCTTAATCAATTCTACTTTAGTTTTTACCTATGATCATTTTAGATCACTAACTCTTTGTCTATCACTTGCTCAGTTTCCTTTTTATTTTCATGATTTGGTTGCTTGCACTCTGAGCTGGTGTGATTAATGGAGGAATATTCGAGTGGAGGAGTAAATGAGGAGGATTTATCTCCTACAATCTCTGTCCCTTGTCGCATTCAAGTTTCAAACCTTAGTCTTGGAAAAATTCCTTGATTTTCTCTTCCAAACCTACATTTAATGCATATTAGTCCACTGGGCATAATATCTTACTTTAACTCATCTCATCAAACAAAATATAATCAAAACATGTAATAAGTTGTGAGAAGAGTTGACTTGACTAAGCTAGGAGGTGAGTTAAGGCCCATATAATTACCCAATGATGAGGCTCATCATTACCCCCCTACTAAAAGTGTTGCTCATCATCTGAGAAACTCAATCAATATCCATGTCTTTCATAGCTCTAGTGGCTTCCCTGACATCCCATGCCTCTACTGTAGTTTCTTCTTCTTGTGCATAGTATCCTACCTTCTTTTCTACCTCCTCCCACTACCTTCTTTCTTCCTCTTCCTTCCTTCCTTCTAACATCCCCAAGAGTAGTGGGTGACTGAGTTTCAGGCTAATATAATTGACTTTGAGCCTTTGGATGGATTGCTTGTACATGGGTGTCTTGTTCAGTGCTTCTCTCATCCTTTGAGGAGAGTGGTACTCTCTAATCTTCAAACTGTATGGCAATGTATTCCATCTCCTTAGGAAAGCTTTTATGTTGTCATCCCCTAATAATTTGAACATGTCCTAAAAATGTGTAATTGCTTGCTCTTGGGCAGCAAGATACCTGGGTGCAAGTTGAGGATCATTTGCAATTAAATTGTGTGTACCGATGAGTGCCATTGGACTGGACTGCTCAGCTCTGATCATAAGAGGTTATGTTTGTTCTCTTGCCAATACCTTCTTCATTTCTGCAACCCTTGCTTCCTCGTGGGTCATCCATAATGCAAAAGCCATCAACTGTAAATCCCTTCGCTTTGCATTAGGGTCCCATACATTCATGTTTGTCAAGGCCATGTTATGAAAATAAAACTCAGACATCTTGGCCCTATCTTCCAATGTGCTTTGATCACAAAGATCAATGAACTATCTATAATCCTGGAATGGCATAGTGCCTCTTTGTGCTAGGGTCTTTATTTGGAACTGCAACCATTATTGCTTAAGGTATAGTGCATAGGACTTAGATGGCATCCTGTACTGGATTGCTTCCAAAGAGAGACTAACCATGGATGCCAATTCATTCTCTCTTTCTTGCAGCTGCTCTTTCAACCATGTATTTTCTGCCTCTAACTAATTTTTCATGATGGCCTCTCTGTCTCTAAAGCTACTTAGCTCTTTGCCCGTCTCTTTGAGCTTCTCTTCCATGTGACCAATGTCCTCCACTCCCTTGGACTTGGCAATCTGCATCCATCTATGAGTTCTGGCTCTCTCTTTCTCAAGCTCAAAGAATAATGGAATGGTGAATTTTTGTTGAATGACCCTGCCCCCCTCAATAAATCTATATTAGGAGTCAAAGTTAGGTTGAGGACTAAGCTCCTCAAGCTCTGGGTGCTCTCTCTTTGGTTATGGCTGCTTACTTCTTTCCTCATCCAATTTTTGAGTTTCCTGTAGATTTAGCAAAATTTCCTGTAGGATTGCCTCTGCTTCCTATAGGTCCTGTTGTGTATCCTGTAGGATGCTTTTTCCTTTGGATAAGGTTGACCTGGTTACAAGCCTTCTCACATACGTGATACGAGACTTAGGAGAAGTTTGGGATGAGGATCCTTCTTCTTGATCTTTTATAGGAGGAGCCATCTTCTCCTACTGTTTAGGTGAGTCCTCAATAACAATGGGAACCTTTGTTGGAGTTTGGGGTTTTCCTTGCCTTATCCTTGTGCTTTTACTTGTTCTAAGGTATAAGGGGGTTTGCCTCTGTCTTTTGCCTTTTTGTTTAATAAGGGTGCTAAGGGCAGTGAGGGTAGCAACTTCCTCTCTTTTAGTTGGTTCTGGAGACACCCTAGGTGACTCCTTCTTGTCTTCTACCTCCTCGTTTCCATTGCCCTTTTCCTCTAGGTTTTCCCCTCTTTCTCTCTTTCTAGTTCCTCAGCTTGTTTATTAGTCTCCTCCTTGACATATTCCTCTGTTTCCTCATCACCTTCCTTCTCTTTCTCCTCTTCTTTCTCTTCATCTATCTCATTTTCATCCCTCTCTGCTTGTTCTCCGTCTGTTTCAATTTCTTCCTCATCTTCTTCACTGACAGTAGGACTAATGTCATATGTGAGGGCTTTGATATCCTCCTCTGTCTGCATGTCTCTGAAAATTTCCCATTGGATAGGAATTCTGAGGTTGTGGAGGGAATCTTCTATGATGATTCTAATTAACCCATGGTGGGCTAACTATTGGTGGTTTCCCTCCTGCACCTTTAAGCTTGTATCTATCAGTGATTGCAAAAGGAAGTATGGTATGCTGAGCTTGTGGTGAGGAGGTGTTTCTGCTCCAAGCCTCAACTCTTCAAGAAGCCTAAAGTGATAACCATAAACCACACTATACCTACCTTCACATGATATGTATCTAATAAGGTGGTAGCTTACCTCATTCCAGGGGTATGGTAGGCTTGTTCTCCTTACTCCATTTTTTACCTCAATGGGCTCTTCTTCCTCTAAAAAGAACTTTTTCTTGGAAATCTGGCTATCTCCCTTGTCTTCCTTTCTCCATGGCACTCTTAGGGGAAGTGTGGTAATCATGCTTATGAGTTCAAGGGTGAGCTCTATAGAGAGGCCTCTCACCACAATAGTGGCATGGGCTCTAGTTAGTGGAATGAGGGAGAGATCAAACTCTTGGGCCACTCCATCATCATACCCCCTTAACTTCTCAAAATATCACATCTAATTATGCCTCGTGAAGATTTCTAACACAGGAGGGTGTTGGTGGATTCTCACAATGTTAATGGGCTCACTTCTATTAAACCCCCCTATCATTTTGGCTGGTGAATTACGAGGAGAAAAGATGGTTGACAGAGATTCTAATGCAGAAGTAAATGGGACTAAAATAATTGTTGAGTCAATTCCCTACACAGCTGCTAAATTCACTCAAACTAGGAGATTTTTCTGAGCAATTCACTTAAAAAAAGGGAAGTAAATACAGAGCCCACCTCTTTGTGGTGTTTGTTGTGGCCAACCCATGTGTATCCCCTTCTGAAACTGCTCTCGACCAATCCTGTAGACTGTCTCTGTATCCTGTAGGATTCTTGTGCGATCCTGTAGGATTTCTTGTGTAATCCTATAGGAAGTCTTGTGCAGGAAAAAGATGGAATTTTTTCTTTTGTAGGTTTCCTGGGTATGAGAAAGACTTTGCTAGAGTTAACTTCGAGGAGATGAATGCATGGGTGCATGGGGATCAATGAATATTTCCTCTTATGGTCGAGTTGAGTGAGGTGGTGTGCTGGAAATGGAGGTACGTTTTCTATTTTTGGACCGTTGGTCCCCACTACCACCTCATCATTCCCCTCTCCTCGTAATCAACTCCCAGTTCATGCCTTCGTTGACTTAACTGCTTTTGTCCTTCTCCTCTCTTTTTCTGACTTGACTGTTTCCACGTTTGGGAGGACCAACTGTTTTGTCTTCATCGACTGAACGAAGGTGGCCAAGTTAACTAGCCACCTTTCACTTAAAAGAAACTTGCTCATAACCTTTACATTTTTATTTACTACATAATGCAAATGAGAGAGTGAAGTGAGATACTTACCTATGGTGCTAATACCTTGCTGCAGTTGATGAAGACATGAGGTGCTTGTTGTGCGTTGGCTGGATGCTAATTTTCCCTCCTTTTTTATTATTCTCTGATGATTCCTCTAATGTACAGGTGCCTGGTGTTGAAGATGATGGTGGTGTTGCTGCCTTGGAGCTCCTTTTTCCCTTGGATCTTCATGTTGGAAGCTTGCTCCTTCTCATGATTTTTATTCTGTGGGATAGGCTGCTACATGATTTCCTGCAGGATGTCCTGTAGCTACTTCTCCCTCAGAACATTTAATCATACACTTTGTTGGGATTTTGAAGATGATGACATGGATAGAGAGGAGGTCTATGAGTGTGAATAATGAGGAATACACTTAGGTGTTGTTCCCTTCTGCATTCTTGTTTCATTTTTTTCTGTGTTTTCTCTTGAGGACAGTGAATTTTTTTTTGAAAACTAATCTTTTTATGATGAATGCAGGGGCGATCAAGGTGGACAGTGTTATGAAACCAACTCACAAAAAGATAGAAAAGATAGTTGAATGCCTTACAATTCAGCCTCTTCGAGGGGGCAACCTCCTTTACATTACACAAATGAACAATTCTTGGATGATTCAAATGACAAAACCTCCTTTCTATCTATAGGAGTCTAAGGAGTCACAATATAACCTAGTCGACCTAACAATTATAATATAAAGCCACAAAAATAACAATAGAGGGATTCTATGAGGCACAGTAATAACAATATGGGGACAATAGGGCCACAATAATATTAATAAGGGATACAACTACAATAGTAATGGGGTAATCACTAGTATTATAGGGACCTAACATGCCGCCCTCCTTCAAAAAAGTGTTCTCCTCAATGCTTGAGTAGTTCTGGATGCTTCTGTATAAAATTCTCATCCTCCCATGTGGAATCTTCAATGGATAAGTTCTTCCACTTGATTAGATACTTTGAAATTGATCGATTTCGTAGCTGTCGAGTTCTTATTTCTGTGACTGCTTCTAGTTCCAATATAATTTTTCCTTCCTCGTCAAGTTCTGGAAATATTGTTTGAACTGGGAGCTTGTCACCTATAACCTTCTTCAAACATGAAACATGGAAAACTGGGCGCACCCGAGAAACTACAGGAAGCTCCAATTTGTATGCCATAGTACCAATATTTTGCAACACCTTGTACGAACCATAATATTTTGGTGATAACTTATTATCCTTCTTAGCTTGCTTGAGAGACATTTGTTTATATGGTTGTAACCGTAGGAATACCCAATCACCTACATCAAAACTTCTTTCGCTGTGATGTTGATCTACCTGTTGTTTCATTCTATTATGTGCCAACATCAGGTTATCCTCTAAGAGTTGAAGGACTTGTTGTTGATGTTTGATGTGATGTTCCACTGCTTGAACCTTAGAATTTTCTCTTAAATATGATGTGATGGATGGTGGCTGATATCCATAAAGTGCCATAAATGGGGTCATTTTTATTGTTGTATGTAAGGAAGTGTTATACCACCATTCAACCAGAGGCAACCGTTTGACCCATTATGTCTATTTATCAGATACAAAGCA
>APFE030645071.1:0-61012 GCA_000404065.3 Pinus taeda | reverse complement strand
ATTTTTTACCCTTATGTTCAATTTTTGGAACTCCTCAATGTGCTCCATCATTGAACCCTTTTGTTTGAGACTTATCAATTGGCTAAAAAAAGTGTTGCTTTTTGTATCCTCATAATGTCTTGTCATTTCTTCTGTAAAAATTGCCTAAGTGAAAAAAAAATTTATGAGAGCAAAGCCATTGATACCATACAAACTGATTTGGTTCCAAATATAAAGTTGCAATACGTACTTTTGTGTGTTTTTCACCTTATTGAGATCGAAAAATTGCTCCATCTGTAGTATCCATGTTGTGGGATCCTTGCCATCAAACTTCCTCATATCGATTGTTGAAATATGGTGGGTCTTCAATCCAACATTAGAGTCTATGAAATCATGATTAACATTTCATTTGTTCTCATTATGAGTTTCCTTTACTACCCTTTCACCATTAGTGACCATTTCTTGTAGCAACTTATTCAAATTTATCTTCAATTCTTCCATCTTATCATCCATGCCATCCATCTTAGCATCCATGTCATTCATCTTAGCTTACATTCCATTCTTTAAACCATCCATATTAGCTTCGATGCCATACATATTAGCTTCTACATCTTTCTTTAAACCATCCATCTTTGATTCTATTACTTTTTGTGCGAGTGACATTTGTTGCACTTGGTCTCATAATTTTGATATATCATGTTGCATTTCTTCCTCTTCTTCATGAGTCATTCTAGAGATTTTAGGTTGCTTACTAGGTGTTTGCTTTTTCTTTCCTCGGGGAATCAATTAGCGATAATAATGCTTTACTATGCCCTTTGAATTCCTTCAACTAATTTTTCAAACCAAGCTTATGCAAAATTAAAAATTAAAAACTACACACCTTTTTTCACTTTGTAGGAACTCAATATTGAATCTGATGTATTTTTGTAATTTCGGATCATCTAGTTTTGAAATTGTGACCTACAGTAGCCTTCTGTGTCCTCTTTCCAATGCCACCAGTCTGATCGAATTTAGATTCTCCAAGGCAGAGTTATGCACAATCTCTCAAGATGACCTGATTATAAACCTTTCCAGAATAGTGAACTTGTATGAAGTGCCACGTGTCACTGTTTTGACCTTCGTATTTGAAAAATATACACAGGAAACTAAGGTCCGTCCTCTTTCTGTAACTTCTTATGAAATTTCAATCTGATTCTCAAAACAAAAATTATGACAATTTTCCCCAGGTCACATGTTTGGAATGAAATTTTGGAGTCTTCAATTCAGACCTGAGGTTCATAATGATTTCTTCCCAAATGGGTTTTTTTTTAGCGTCTGAAACATCGCAGAAAAAAGTTATAGTGCAAATGCCACAATGGCCTGTTTGGAGCAGCGAAACCCTAGAATTCAAAGCTTTGATACCAAATGTTATGAAACCAACTCACAAAAACATAGAAAACATAGTTGAACGCCTTAGAATTCAGCCTCTTTGAGGGGGCAACCTCCTTTACATTACACAAATGAACAATTCTTGGATGATTCAAATGACAAAACCTCCTTTCTATATATAGGAGTCTAAGGGGTCACAATATAACCAAGCCGACCTAACAGTAATAATATAAAGGCACAAAAATAACAATAGAGGGATTCTATGGGGCATAATAATAACAATATGGGGACAATAGGGGCACAACAATATTAATAAGGGATACAACTACAATAGTAATGGGGGCATCACTAGTATTATAGGGACCTAACAGAGAGAGGTATGGTAATGAAGTGGTGATATAGGGATGTTATTTTTTGACATGGCAGGTCATTTTCTCGCCCTAGGATCACTTCCTTTAGGATTCCCGAGCCACTGTAATTCCTACAAGATCATCTTGTAGAAAACACAGTCCCCTTGTAAACTGAAGCAAAGGAGTGAAAAAATGAAAGAAATGGTGGAGTGATGAATGATGATGGGTGGAAAATAAAAGTGTGAGTGAAATAGGTCCCTTTTTTACTCTCCTTTGTTCTCTGATCGTCCTCCTGCTGACTTGCAAACATAAATTTTTCATGATTTTTCTATTTTTTTTTCTCCTTTTTTTTTTGAAGACAACTAGTCTACCTCTAGGAGGTTTTCGTTCTAGCTATTTTCCCTCGGCGCCTCAACAGAAGTTTTCACCCAGGGATCTTTTTACTTCTTTTTTTCTTCCTTTTTTCTTTTTGACACCATTAGGCCACCCCAAGAGGTTTTTAGCCCACTGGTGGGAGCCCTTTTTTTCAATGATTTGATGAGGCAAGAGTTGAAACTTACTCCACCACCATCATTGTTTTAATGATACCATCAATGAACTCTTTCTTTGACAATGGCCTCTTGTAAACTTTCATTTTGTGCCCATTAACAAGGAAAAGAATGGCCTCTGCATCTATGGTCCTGATCTGCACTAAACCATTATCGTGACATCTCTCTATAACATAAGGCCCCAACCATCTTGTCCTTAACTTGCCCTTAAAGTCTTTATATCGAGAATCATATAACAAGGCCCAATCACCTTCTTAAAATTGCTTATCCTTGATGTTATTATCGTGCCAGATCTTCCTCTAAAGTTGAGTTACCTCTGTATGTAGGAGGGCTTGCATTCTGAATTCATCTAAACCAATCAACTGAAGCAATCTCTCTTGTTGTGCACTTCTGAGATCTAGATCTAGTTGGGATGCCATCCTCAATGTGTTATACTCAAACTCAATGGACAGCAGGGCCTTTTTCCCATAGACCAGCTCATAGGGTGTGAATCCAGTGGTGGTCTTCTAAGTGGTATTATAGGCCCAGATGGCCTCAACTAGTATATCTGCCCAATCTTTCATGTTGTTGCTAACCACTTTGGTCAAGATTCTCTCCAATGCTTTGTTGGTCACCTCCACTTACCCATTAGCTTGTGGGTGATGGAGGTCTTATGCTTGATCTTGTGTTGGATGAGCAAGTCTTCAATCATGTTGGAGGTGAATTGGATGCCTTGATCAATGACTAGTTCTCTAAGGTATCAAAATTTGTAAAATACATTCTCCCTTAAGAACTCAGCCACCTTCTCATCTGTTGTTGCCTTAATTTCCTTGTTTTCATCCCACTTGGTCAGATAGTCAATGCACACAATGATGTACTTCTTTTTCTTGGAAGGAGGGTCAATAGGTCTAATGAAGTCCATGCCCCACTTGTCAAATGACTCAAAAGTCACTTGAGGTTGCAGAGGAATTTCATCCCTTGAAGTTGTCTTTCCCATCCTTTGGCACCGATCACACTGAGTAGTATATATTTTCACATCCTAATGAAGAGTGGGCCAATAATACCCAGCTTGTAACACTTTAAATGTTGTCATGTTTGCTGCAAAGTGACCTCCACAAGGCCCATCATGACAGGTCAGAAGGATGTCAAAGACTTCCTCCTCCCTGACACATCTTCTCAGAATTTGATCTGGGCCAAGTTTGAAGAGGTTGTCCCCAATCCAGGTGAAGGGGGCTCTTTTCCTCACAATCTTGCTTTTCTCTTTGGATGATAGATTTGGTGGGAACTGTGTAGATACCAAATAGTTTGTTATGTTAGAAAACCATGGAGAGAAAACTGAAATGGAGAATAAGTTCTCATCCGGTAACTGATCATCAACCATTCCCTCTTCACCTATAGGCAAAGTTAATCTAGTCAAAAAGTCTGCAACAACATTTCCCTTGCCAAGCTTATCAACAATAGCCAAATCAAACTGCTATAATAAAAGTAACCATCTAATAATCTGGGCATTCACATCAGGTTTATTCATTAAATATTTGATTGCAGCATGGCTAGTATATACAAATGTTTGATAGCATGTAATATAATGCCTAAATTTGTTCAATTAATGCACAACAGCCAAGAGCTCCTTTTCAGTCACTATGTAGTTCAGTTCGGCCTTTGACAGATTCTTACTGATAAAGTAAATGGCATAAGGCAATTTCTCATTTATCTGGCCTAGGGCTGCTCCTATGGCTTTGTGTGAGGCATCAACATGAATGTGAAAAGGAAGGGCCCAATTTGGGCCTCAGAGAATCAGTGTAGTGGTTAACTTGTCATTCAGGGTGTCTAGGGCCTCTTGACAACTTTTTGACCATACAAACTCAGATTATTTGGCCAATAACCCAAAAAAAGGATAAGCCAACTTGCTGAAGTCTTTTATAAGCCTTCGATAGTATCCATATAACCCTAGGAAACTTCTAATATCTCTCTGTTTCTGTGGAGGTGGGACCCTTTGGATGATAGCTATTTTGTTTGGGTCCATCTGCAGTCCTTGCTGAGATATTGAATGACCTATTATGGTCCCTGCAGTCATCAATAATTCACATTTCTCGGGACTGAGAGACAAGTTCATCTCAATGAATTTGTGCATAACCTTACCTAAGTTGGACAAAGCCTCCTCGAAATCACCCCCATAAGGTCTGAAATCATCCATATGGATTTCTACTGCATCATGGACTAACTCAGCAAAGACACTCAGGACAGCTCTCTGAAAAGTGTCAAGAGCATTGCATAGGCCAAAAGGAAGGACCCTATAGGTGAAAGTACCCCAAGGACAAGTGAAGGTGGTTTTATCCTGGTCTTCCGAGCTGATCTGGATTTGATTGTACCAGTTGAATCCATCTAGGAAAGAGAAAACTTTTTCCCTGCCAGCCATCTAGCACTTGGTCGATGAAAGGTAGAGGGAAATGATCCTTATTTGTGGCTTTGTTTAAATCCCTGTAATCAACACAAATCCTCCACTTACCATTTTTCTTTGGAACCAACACCAAAGGAGAGACCCACTCACTATCTGAGATAGGGTAAATGAATCGTGCATCTAGCAATTTTTGCAGTTCTTCTTTGACTATATCTTTAAGAGCTGGATTCATCCTCCTTTGGGGTTGTTGGACTAGCTTGCAACCTTCCTTGATATAAATATGGTGAGTACACACCGAGGGGTGTACTCCCTTCATTTCTCGGTAACTCCAAGGGAAGGCATCCAGGTGTTCCTTTAGCATGTTGCACAACTTTTCTTCTTGGAGAACAAAAAGAGATGGATTGATTTCAAAGTTCTCTCAGAACCGAATTCTATGGTTTTGACATGGATAGGGTTGGAATTGGCTAAGCATAGATCAACTTGATGGTTGTTTTGGGTTTCCTTTACTACCTCCTCTGAGGACAATGTACTAGGGATTGGACTTTGGAGTATGTATTCGATCAAATCATCTTCATCCTGCTGTCACCCTCCCATGGTTGTTTCTAAGGTATAGAGTTGGCTGAAATAAACTTCATCTTCCTCCTCCTCTTCCAGCCATAAAGGTAAGCCATGTTCTAGAGATGGTTGAGCAGGAGGGTATAGGACTAACTTCTTGGACATATGCCCATTCTTGATGGTCATATTTCCAGCTCGACAGCTAATGTAAGCATTAGCAGTGGCTAACCAGGGCCTCCCAAGGATGAGAGGGTAACCAGTAAGCTTAGCCTTAGGTTGGAGAACTAGGAAATCTATAGGGTATTCACAAGAACCAATGGCGACCATAACATCCTCCACAATTCCCTCAGGGGTCACTATGGAGCAGTCTGCAAGTTGCGGAACTGTTGTGGTCTTCCTCAATGAACCTTGGAGGTTGAGTTTGAGCATGGTGTCCTTGGTCATCACATTAATGGAAGCCCCAATATCGATCAAAGTGTGTGGGACAATGGTGCCATTGATGTGCACATCTACTATAGGGCGTCCAGGGTCCAAATATTTTGGACAGATTACCTGCCCCAACATTAAGTTAGAAAATTGTCCAATGACATTAATGGTAGGGGCATCTCTTTTTTGACTCCCTGGATGCTTGAAGGACTTCTCCTTAATCAACTTGTTGTAAATAGGTACATCCTTGATAGCTTGGAGAAGTGGAATGTTGACAAATAGGTTTTTCAATTCTCCCAAAAGTTTAGTCTCTTCTGGGGTAAGCTGGGGTGGTTGGGTTAATCTCTCAGGAAAGGGTGGTGGATTTACTTTAAGCACGATTTCCTCTCTTTTTTCCTCAACCTCCCTGGGTGGAGGTAGAGGTTAGTTGTCTAGGAGTACTCTCCCAGATCTTAGGTTGATTTCCTGAATCTCCACAACATAAGCTAGATATGATGTCTCTCCATTGTATACTTGTTGCGTCTGCCTATTGTTCGAGTTCGGATTTGGCTGGGCAGGAATCTGGGGTTGTTTAGGTGGAGCAGAGTGTAAAATCTATGGTTGGGCTGGTGGTGAAGGCAATAAAGTTGGGAAATTTTTGTATTCGAGCCTCCACCCCTAGGGCGGTGCATTCCACTAAGGTTGTGGCGGGGCATATGGTTGAAATGACAGGTTGGCTGGCTGGGAATGATACTGAGGTGCAAAGGACCAAGAAGGAGGTGTAGACCAGGAAGGATGAGCAGGGGGTTCCCAAGAAGGTATGGATGTGGTCTGGTTGGGGTTGTAATATGCATGGGATGACCCTTGCGTGCCCTATTGTTATGGCCTAGGCCCATGTGGCCTCCTTTGGTTTATGTAGTAGAGCTGCTCAATGACCCCTTCAGCTCCTTTATATACATCTTTGAGTCTAGGTAAAGAGGGGAACTTGTCTTTGGAGTGGTTTTCTTCACAAAATGAGCAAATTTCAATAGAATTCAATGGACATTCATTCCTAAGATACCTCCTGGTGCATCTAGGACAAAAAATGGCCAAAGCTCTCTCTGCTTCCTCCTGCTTTCTCTTAATGTGCATAGTGTCCATCTGTAGGGAAAGGGTTTGCAACATCTCACTTTTGAAATCCCCCAGCATATTTCCAATTTCACCCTTGATGGATGAATTGGAAGAGGATGGACTGACCATAGGTTGACTACCCCTACCCTTTTTCCTGGCTGCCCCAGAATGGTTTCTAAAGGCAATCTTAATATCCTCATGGGGTAACTGGTAGATATCCCCTCCTGCTAACAAGTGTAAGGTATCCATAAGGTCTTCCCTTACTCATCTAAGCAGGACTAGCTTCAGTGTCTCAGGATCAAGTGTGCCCCTGGCCCTTTTGTAGCTAAGCTGGAATCTTTCTTCATAATCTTCTAGGGATTCATCATTGCCTAAGGTCATCCTAGAAGTTTCCTCTTTAGTGTCTTTAGACCTACAGTAGTCTTGATACTTGTTGTTGAAGGCTTGTTGCATCTAAGCCCAAGTTGTAATTCTATCTCTAGGTAAACCCATGAACCAGCGCAAAATTGCATCCTTAAGAGTGGATGGAAATAGTTTCAACTTCTACTCATCATTTGTATAGTCATAGGTTTAGCATATGACAACAAACTCAAATAAGGAAGTGTTTGGGTCTTCTATGGCCAGGCCATGAAAATGAGGAAGGCCAAAAGGACTTACATTTTTCATCATAGTATCCCCATTGGTTTCCCTAATGGGGAAGGCACCCTCAACTCTTTCTCTATTTCCCATGTCATTTCTATTTTCAGCCATAGGTTCAATAGGAATGGGTTCTCCTTCTTCTTCTTCCCTTGTAGGTTCTTCAAATATGTCTAGTTTCTCACCTAAGGGTTCCTCTAGTTCACAGCCACCGAAGAAGAGGGAAGGTTGGTTGTTGGAAGCAGTGGGGGTATTTGGCAAAAATTTCCCTAAGTTATCCATATTCCTACGAGGCATGAAAATAAATGTTCTTGTTTGGTTTTGTGATTTTTTCAAACTTTGAAAGTGATTGCATAATTGAAATTGCAGACAGAATGAAAACTATTGATTGAATGAAAAGATTAACTACTTGATCGAAATCTAACTTGCAGAATGGAAAGGAAAGCAAAGAACGCATAATGAAAAGGAAAAAAACTAAATTACTTTTGCAGAAATGAAACTAAGAACAGAATATTAGAAACAAGAAATAGAAGAAAGAAAGCAGTAATCACATAGTACTTAGACACCTCCCCGGCAACGACGCCAAAAAGTGATGAGCACCAGTATTGCAGCAAGAATGTTGCAACTCCTAGAGCTACCAGCTTTACTTTATCAACCCGGGGTTTGTACAAACTTGGAGGTGATAGTGCTATATACACAAGTACAAGTGACGGTTCTGCCTTTTGTCACTATTCAGTTGGCAAGAGACCACTAGGGTTTTTAAGATAGACTTATATGGATTCAGAAGAAGCTTGATTGTTGATGAAAGAAAGAGAGATCTACTCTAAGAGAAAGCTTATCTACTGCAAATAAGGAAAATGATTGAAATCCTATGCTAAAAAAAAACCTTTCTCTAACTAATTGTTGAGAAACTATGCCTTACCAAAATGCCAAACCAACGTGTATGAAATGCTACTATCTAAAGCATGGAAGCTCAAGACATCAAACATCACTACTGTGCATGTAAAGGACTGAAATAAATCTGTTTTGTTCTTTTTATTCTTTTTCTGGAAAGTTAAGTGTAAACCCTAATCTCTTTTGGTGATGTGGTGGGTGGTTTAGCAATGATAGTGGATGGTTGGGAGGTTTGGGAGATGATTGGAAGGTTTGGGAGACCCTTGGGTGACCTGGTGTGGCTTCCTAGAGGTTTCCCCTCAATTCAGCCTCAAAACAGGCCACTACAGGAAAACCTACAAGATGTACTAGAAACCTATAGGATTCCCTGTATTTCTATAGGATACAGCTGAGAGAAAAATAATGGTTGCTGGAGGTGATGGAAGGCTTATGGAATGTGGTGGATGGGTGGCATGGAGTGATAAAATGCCCAGGATTACTCAGAACTCAATACCAAGGTTAGGAGATGGTTGGATTCGCTCAACATGCTTGGATGAATTTCTATGTAAAATGATGAGATTAGTGAAAATCTTGGTGAAAGCAAGGGATGATTATGGATGGATGAAGTTGGGAGGTGGTTGCCTGATATGAGATTCCTTTAGATTTCTAAATCACCTTCTCAGCGTCAAACATTTATAATTGCTACAAAGTCATGTAAACAAGAAGAATTCTAACAAACTAGAAAAGCAGAATTTAATGAACTAGATGTCTACTTCATGCATGGAGAAAATTGTTGAAAAAAATGGAATCATGGATGAGATCTACTAAAATATTGAAGATGGAAGAGATGGCAACTGAATCCTACACTTACAAAAATTATCAAATGCTAGTCTAAGTATAATAAACCCTAAATTTTATGAAGAAATGGAAATATGTCCTTTTAGGGCTACTTAAGGGTCTTTTCCTCAAATCATGATCCCTGAGGGAAGAGGTGAGGAAAATACACCCAATGATAGCTTTGTGGTGCTCCTTTTATCTCTTCTACCTTGCTACTAAATTAAAGCACAAACGGAAGCAAACTAATAAACAACTAATCAAATCCACAATACTTGCAATGAAATACTTCTAGAGACAATTTAAACACGAGTCTATGAAACTAAGCTAAGCATACAGATACAAGATGAGGAGCCTTTTCTACTAGGGTTGGGCCCTAACCCAATAGCTTCAACCCTCTAAGTTAACTCAGTTTTGGATCAAGAAAAATCTCATTTTCATCATCAAAATAGAAAATTACATCAATGTCTTCCACAAGTCTGGAACTCGAAAGTAACTAGTGTTTTTGCAACAAAAATTTGAATCCTAATGAGGCTCTAGGCCTCTCTACTTATACAACTGAATTCTCTAACGACTTCCTTAAATCTAGGGAGGCTTGGCTCCCAAACTCGAGATGAACTAACCCTTTGTCTATCACTTGCTCGGCTGCCTTTTGATCTTCATGACTTGGTTGCTTGCACTCCAAGCTGGTGTGATTAATGGAGGAATATTCGAGTGGAGGAGGAGCAAATGAGGAGGATTTACCTCCTACAATATCTCTCCCTTGTCTCATTTGAGTTTCAAACCTTAGCCTTGCCAAAAATTCCTTGATTTTTTCTTCCAAACCTGCATTCAATGCATATTAGTCCACTAGGCACAATATCTCACTTTAACTCATCTCATTAAACAAAATATAATAAAAACATGTAATAAGTTGTGAGAAGAGTTAATTTCACTAAGTTAGGAGGTGAGTTAAGGTCCATATAATTACCCAATGATGAGGCTCATCAAAAGCATCCACTAAAGGAGTGCCCATTGGATCAAACTGAAAGTTGTGCCATATGCAACAAACAAGATCCTATGAGTAGGTTTCCGTATCTACCTGGACTGAAGGTTGCCTATCAAGAAGCAAAAGAGAAGGAAAAACTTTGTTTTGATGCACAAATATGACCATGGCCACAAAATACACAAGGTATAATCCAAAATCCATCTCAAAGTTTTAATTCTTATTCAACTAACCCTTCCATGTATTGTTCCTCTCAATAGTGGCCCTTTCCTTTCCAACCTTGGATGGCTCCTCCTACCCCTAACTAGATTTGGCAATATGGATGGATAAATCCTATGTATGTAGGCCCTTAACATGCCCCTATTAAACCACTTATGCAACTCCTTCCTTGTCCTCAAATGCAAGCATCCATGTCTACTCCTTTATGGCCACAATTGTTTGCATAACCCATATCTAACCCCAATAATGGTAGGCCATCTCAACTAGCACAAGTTGTTAGCCTTGCAACCTACCCAACCTACTCCATATCTTCTATAGACTACCATGATATCCATCTTAGATCTAGGAAGACACTAACTAAAGAGAATCCTCCCATGCATATTAAAAATCTTGATGAGTAAGCTTGAAATGAAGAACTTGAGTAGAAGTTATCTTTTGAAACTTTAGGAACCAAGCACTTAAGCCATGAATTTTAAAACCATCTTACCCTAAAAGGATAAGTCAAAAAAAACCTATGACTCAACCAGAATTTGATTTCTTAGGCAAGCTCAAGTATGTGTGTGTTAAGATCCCACTTTTTCAAGCTATTAAATATGTGTCAATTTACTCAAAAGAGGTGAGTGAACTCTATTTGGGGAATCCTAGTTGAAGAAGGAAATATATGCAAACATTCCATGTCATTAGAAAACTATCTGATCTTATGATGGAGGGAGTCCTTTCAGCAAAATATTATTATCTCGGTAGCTCATTTGTTAATGTGTAAATTAATAGTATTTTTATTCCAAACACATTAATACACTTGGGTGCCGCCATTAATTTCATGATGCAAGAAAACATGAAATCCTTAGGGATGATTAGCCTTAGAAAAACCCCCTTTATGCTTCACTTCAAGGTTCTCCAGCCTAAATCATCTCTGGGGTGATACCCTCTTATCCTTGGGTGGCCATGGATGGCCACTACATATGTGTATATCAGTTGTAGATATAGGAATATGACAATCTCCCAATGCATCTCCATTAAACAACCGACCTTATATCCTCTTTCCAAGCCTGGTGTAGACATCGAAACATATTTATGGGTGTATGGGGAGTATATTAACAAGGAAGAGGTATCTCATTGAGTCCTCACTATTGACCAATACCTTGCCAATGTGGAGAAAACTAAGGATGAATAAATTTGTGATTTTATCGTCTCCTCCTCCTCATCCTCTGACACATATGCTCTTTACCACATAATGTAGCCTGATGTTCAGACCTCTCTAGCCTCGACAAGTTCTTCACCTATTGAACATAAGCCTTTAGCTGAAGAGGACTAAGGGTCAACTTCAGAAACAATTGGAACAACTTTGGTAAAACCTTGAAGATTAATCAAGATGTGACATAAGAGAAAAATGAGAAATTGGTTAAGTTGTTGCAAAATCACAATGATGCTTTTGCTTGGAATTATTTATATGTGAAGGGGATCCATCCCAATTTATGGACACAACATATTTTCATTAAGGTAGGATCTTGACTAAGTTTGATAGCCTCAACATAGGATGAATCCCACACTAAAAGAGATAGTAAATTAGGAGCTACAAAAGTTGCTCACAATAATTTTTATCTACCAATTTTTGAACAACCAATGGGTATCCTCTCTTGTTATAACCTCGAAAACGAATGGTAAGTGGAGGATTTGTGTGGACTACATAGAGATCAATAATTCAACACACAAGGATCATTTCCATCTCCAATTCACTAACCAAGTCCTGGATATACTTACAAGGAAAAAGTACTTTTCTTTCCTTGATGGATTTAATGGTTATAATCAAATCCAAGTCACTCATGAGGACCAGGGAAAAAAAACATTCACTTATCAATGTGGGTCATTTGTTTATTATGTCTTTCCATTTTCATTATGCAATGCTCCAACCACCTTTCAAAGAGTGGTCATAGATATATTTTCTGACCTTCTCCATGATTATGTGGAAATATACATGGAGGATTTTACCACTTATGGCAATGAGTTTGATGAAGCTCTTGATAATATAGTGAAAATATTAATAAAGTGTGAGGAAAATAATGTTGCCCTCGATATTGAGAAGTGTGAGATAATGTTAAATGTTGGCATTGTATTAGGAAATCATATATCAGTTAAAGGCATCCAGGTGGATCCGACAAAGACTAAAGTAATACTCAACCTGCTTGTTCCATGAACACAAAGAGAGGTATGAAGTTTCCTAGTTTATGTTGGTTAATTGAATATTTTCATAGATAGCTCATCCATCATTTTCTTAACAAAAATGTAGAGTTTTTTTGGATAGGTAACTGCTAGCATGTCTTTGAGGAACTAAAGTATAAAGTATCACAAGCTCTTATTCTGAGAGGGCCCAATTGGTCCCTTCCCTTTCACATATCTACGTATGTGTTGAACACTACCATTGGATTTGTCTTAAGGAAATAGGAAGAGAACAATCCATACATGATATAATTGAACTACATAGTAACTAAAAAAGAATTCCTTATCATTATGCATGCCATAAATAACTTTAGACATTTATTACAGAATATCTAGTAATCTTACATACTAATCATGCTGTTATTTAGTACTAGATGAATAGACCAATCACAATGGAAAATTTACTAGATGGTTTCTTTTATTATAGGAGTTTGATATTACCCTCTTAAATATTTATGGAAAGAATAATGCAATCTTTGATTTTCTTTCTAGATTAAGATCTAACGAAAATGAGGCCCCCATAGAAGATTCCTTTCTTGATGAACATCTCTTCAATGTATCTACTAACTTGTTGTGATTCAACGATATTTCTAACTACTTAGTTATAGGCAAGCTTCTGCGTCACCTGATTCTGAATGAATGACAAAGGATCATCAAACGGAGTGGAAGATTCTTGTGGATCACCGATTGCATTTGTTGCATAGGACCTAACTTTATTATCGGAAGGTGTTATTGAGAAGAGTAGGTATACAAAATACTAAAAGCTTTCCATGATGGCCCACGTGGGGGCCACTTTGCCAAAAAAATAATTGGGTACAAGGTACTCCATCAAGGGTATCATTAACCCTCTATTTCCAAGGATGCCAAGGAATACATGACGAGATGTGATAGTTTCCAGTGCATGGGTAGACTTGTACAACAATATGAGATGCTAATGTAGCCTCAACTAGTGTTGGAACCCTTTGATAGCTAGGTCATTGATTTGTGGGGCCAATAAATCCCCCTTCCTGTCAAAACTCCTACATCCTAGTTTGCAGATATTATGTTACAATATGGATGGGAGCTAAATAACTCCCAATGCCAACCAAAAAAGTAGTAATGGAATGTATCCATGAAGAATTTTTCACTAGGTTCAAAATACCTCAAGAGATAGTGTCCAACAAAGGAACTCAATTTACTTCAAGGATTGGTGAGGAATTAATGGACACTTACAATATAAAGCATAGGGTAATAACACCATATCATCCATAGGCCAATGGAAAAGTAAAGGGGCCTAACAAGATCCTTGAGGCCATCAGGATACACCTCCCAAAATCATTATGGGCCTATAGAACAACTTGAAGAACTAATACCAAATGTGATCCATATGAACTAGTGTATGGGAAGCGAGTGCTTTTAACCATTAAAACAAAGATCCAGACAATAAGGAAAACTTTACTACTTAGAATAGACTTATCCAAAGTGCAAAAACAAGGGCTTCTCAAGATCAGTGAATTAGATGAACTATGTTAGACTTCATTGCATCAGAACTTAGTGATACAACACAAGAGGGCCATATGGCATGATAAGTTCATAAAAAGAAGACATTTAAAGTCAAAGACAAGGCACTACAATTCGACTTCAAGTTCAAATACTTCAGAGTGAAGTACCATGTTAGATGGCTTGGATTGTATGATATTTATACAATATATGACAATAAAGCCATCAATCTTCATACTATTTATGAAGAAATTACTCTAATGGTCAATGGACACAAGCTTCACCTATATCACTAACCCTTGTCAAAAGAGGTCCTTTTTAGGAATATTACTAATGGATGTCCTCATAGTGATATGGAGATTATTCAGAAAGGAGAAATCCATGCAGTATGACTCACTCTTCTTCCTTTCCACTCCAAAAAGAAAACGGGGAATTTCATGTATGAAAATCCCTTAGGGAATTACTTGAGCACATGGCAAGTGAAAACTAGTCTAAGCTAGCGCATGACATGTTAAAAGAATGAAAAGATAAAAATAAAAACCATAGAGTGGCACCTCACAGTTATCCTTCCACTTATACACCTATGTTTTTTTGCTACTAATAAAGTGACTTCTAGGATATGCAGGAGAGGACATGATCATTGCTACAACTCCATTACATGGTCTAGTTGCTACAACTCTAAACTTAGTTGTTGTAACTCTGTCACTAAACCTTTATCATTACAATTCCATTGTTGCAACTCTACTAAGCACCGTTGCTGCAACTCCAAAACTTTGTTGTTGGAACTTAATGACTATAACTCCATTTCTACAATTCCAATGGTCACAATGGGTAATGATGCTTCATGTGATGACACCGTGGTTGACTGATGTCGATGTTCCAATACCGGTCAAATACAATTATTGCAACTCTGCCATGTTGTTGCAACTCTGAAACATTACCGCAACTCTAAAATTTCGTTGCAAATCTGCACTCCCATTATAACTCTGATAGAAAATGTCAATTCAAGTTTCTTGTGGGAGCAAGACACTAGCGTAGTGAAAGTATGAGACAAAGTAACATATGGTATGTAAGGATAGGTATGTTTCCTCAACAATTTGCATGATGAATAACATTGATTGGCATAATTCAACTTGACCATTTAATTCAAATCACTAGCATCATTATTGTCACCACCACCAATGACATAATATCCCATTATGAAGTCCCTCCTTAAATAATCAGAAATGCCCATTGTCAAACCATTAATTCTTACTACAACAGCAGTAGTTTAAATTCATAGAAAGAAAGGAAACCGTGGGAGTCCCCTCATTTTCAATGAACCTACAGAATGTCTATTACTATAATCATATCATAATGTATGGAAAATATTTCAACAGTGGGGATGTGTTGAATATTTCCAAAGGTTGCAAGGACACAATGATGAAGTATCCCTTGATTTTTCCCTTGATTTTGTGGATAATTAACTAGAGGTAGTAGGAAAAATTGTGGAGGTCCAAGAAGGAATTTTGGCTGAGGTAATAGGGTTACTACAAACATGCCACAAACATGAGAGAGATGGTACTATAAGAACAGTTCAAGGCTAGGAATCATGGAATAGTTCTTGGAGCCTAGGAAAGCTCTGGTTAAGAAAGGGATAAGGTTTCATAGGAGGTCACTTCCACACCCATGTGAGGATGTAGTCTTGGTCGTGCAGAGGTATATCACCTACAAGATTCTTCATGGAGCCATGTACCTCCAACATCTTTGATTGATGGAGCATCTACGGAATGGGAGACTCATCAAAATGCCACACTTTCTCCTCAAAATGCTACATAACATGCCAACACATGTATAGAAATATGAATGGCCCAAGGATGCTCTTTCTAATAAATGTCTAATAAAATTAAGTGTGGTACGAGCCTTGAACCAAGAAGGAATAACATGGGATGAGGTTATCGAGGCCATTGATGAAATCATGGAAGTTGTATCTCCACTAGTAGGAATCATAGAAGCTAGAATTCCACTAATGGGAATCATAGAAGTTGAAACTCCACTAGTAGGAATCATAGAAGTTGCAACTCCACCAACAGGAGAAGCAAAAGATGTAAATCCACCATGGGATAATAGTGCTACAAGTCCCAAAGTTATGGCTACTACTACTCCTAGAGTTGTAGTTAGGGTGTACATTGCTATAGTTCCCTTGGCCACTAAGTAGCCACCGTGCCTCTCAAAGAATAAACCCTAGAAGGCAGTGTTGCAACTCCATAGAAGGATAAGGACAATAATGTATAAATCATTAGTAGTAAACCCCATAGTAAGTGATTAAGGAGGATGATGAAGAGGCTACATTTTGTGCCCAAGAAAAAGAGAATCAGGTGCATCCTTGCAGTTGCAACTCAACAAATACAAAAAGATACCCCTATTGCAACACAAGAACCAAAAAGGGTAGAAGATTAGGGAATCACAACACAAGGAGATACATTTACTGCTCCACAAGATCAAGTAGAGAAGTTTGAGGTAGAATACCATCTAAAACATTAGAAGCAACAGGTGAGATGGAGGAATACCAATTTTTTGTTGAACCTAAAGAGGAGTTGAGAACAAAATAACTTGTTGCAACACAAGGAATAACAAGAGAGGCTTCGGGGGAAGGTATTGGTAATATTTTTTAATTCTATTCAAAAGAGGAAGAAGAAACAAAGAATGTTGTTCCTAAGGAAACTGTTGTTGCAACAGCCAAACTTAGGAATCCTAAGAAAGTAAGTACCTTGTGTTCTTTTCCATTGTACACCTCTTTTAAGAAGGAATAAGGTATTAAAAATGGAAAACATGAGGATTCAAGTTGCCATCAAAATACTAACATATGAGCCTAAGGAGATAAGATTCTTTGAGAAGATTTACTACATTTCTTAGGCATCAGACTCTCCTACTGAAGAGGAATTTCACCTTGAAGCCATAAAGACGAATCAGATCCTTGAG
Source organism: Pinus taeda (assembly GCA_000404065.3). Taxonomy (NCBI): domain Eukaryota; kingdom Viridiplantae; phylum Streptophyta; class Pinopsida; order Pinales; family Pinaceae; genus Pinus; species Pinus taeda. The sequence goes on along the minus strand of APFE030645071.1, from coordinate 44,116 downwards.
AAAGAAACATTACATTTAGTTTTACAAACAATAGACCTCACACCCCACTCAAACTTGGTAGAAAATAATGAATGATAAGAATATACAAATGGATACCCCAAAAAAGTGGGTGAAGGTGAAGGAAGACAAATGGTTACCCTAGAAAAGTGGGTGAAGGCAAAGGAAAATAAATGAAACCAATTTTTGGCTTCATATGAGGAGGGACTGATGCCCATTAAGGATCATCATCAAATTGTCAGAAGTATGAGAGAAAATTGGGTTGAATTAAACCCACATGAATATATGAGAGGAATAAAAAAGAAGAGAAGAAGAAGTTGTTTCAATTGGAGAAGTGAGTCAACATAGTGAAAGTAGAGAAAATATAACTTGGACTACTAGTAGAATCCATCCTTACTTGCATGTCCTCTTATCGACATTACAACATGCTTTGGACAGATAATTTCATATTGTTACAAATAAAAGCCATCATGACTAGAAATCCATTTGATCAAAAGCCTGGCCACATTTTTGGGGGCTTACCATGCTTGTATGAGTGAGCAGAAGAACCTAGTTTGTGAGCTTTATCAGCACAATGTCTTGTAATTTCAAGTCCCCTTCAGAACCCCAATCACTTTCTGGGGAATGTATAGTTGAGAGAATTTGTGTCCTAGCTTCATAACCATGCTCCTTGGGAAACATCCCATAAAATTTCACAACATAAATTTGCTAGTAATTTTTGGGTCAGAGGAGAATGCCATATGCCCTTATAGGTCATTAACATTCATGAATAGTGAGTTTCCTATGCCCAACATGTATATTTTATAGCCAAGAACATACATGAAGTCATCACACACTACAGGGCATAATCGAGATAATAGATAAACCGTCCATGAAACTATGTGTGGAAATATGGAAGCAAGCTACATAAGCCACCTAGAAAAGAGACACTTTCAACCCCAGCGATTTGAAGATAGCATTGGAAAGAGTGCACAAATACATTAAATGCATGGAGAACTGTGGGAAAAATTGGATTGAGTTGAAATTTCACTATCCTATGATTTGGCTTCCAACTAGGGAGTACATAAAGGATTATCAATTGACCAAGAAGGAAGAAGTGGCATGTTAGAAAGAAATCCTACAAGAGGGAGATATTTTCATGTAGATGATCTTGACATACTGATTACAGCCTCACTAACCTCCACGATACATTCACCTTCTTAGATTCAAATTGACTACTAGTTATATGAGGACATGCAAAGAGTTCAATTAGGGGGAGATGATTGGTGCCTCAATTGGCATATTTTTAGCACTTGTCTAATACCATTTTGTTCACCATTTTCCCATTTTCCATCCTCTTCTTATCACCTTTTCCATCCATATAATTGATACATTTTTGGTCAAGGTATTACTACCCTTCTATGTGTCATTTTACTGCTTATTCATATGCATTTTTGGGGAAATTGTTGGCATTATGTATAGACAATGGCATACATGATTCAAGGATTGCACAAGTACTACTCAGTGCAGGGTCTCAATGGTAGTTGCATATCCCCATAGACGTTGCAGTTTAAAATAGGTGTTGTAATCATGTTGCAACTCTCTCTGCGTTGGCAAGGTTCAGTGATTGAAACTTCGAGATGTCACTGTAGTTTCTACAACTCTCCAATGTTGTTGCAACTCTTTAAAATTGCTATAAATCAACACTATTGCTACAACTCCTCATTGGTGTTGCAACTCCAGGGTGCAATTGTTGTTGCTACAAATTTGGTGTTGTGATTCCTATTGTTGCAACTCACGTTGCCCTAGCTAGTGGTGCAATTGATGCAACTCCTTGTTTTTCCCATTGTTGCAACTCGAGCAACAATGTTGAAAATCCAAATCTGTTGTCCTAGTGCAACATTCAACCATCAAGTTGTAAGTTTTGGACCAATCAAATGAGTAAAAAAATAGTTTCTAACATAGGAAAATGACAAAAAAATGTGATTAACCGATAAAAGTAACCAACTTAACTAGCACTTCTTGCATAACTAAATTCAGTCAATTGATGTTTGTATTTACTATGCTCTAAATAAATCAATTTAACAAGATGGACAACCTGATTTCATGGTTGTCCATCCACCTATTTGGTATCCACCTATTTGGTTTATTTTAGATAAAATATAGTTTGTATTAAAAACCCCTTCTCTCCTTGAGCTAGGGAGGACATATAAGCTTGAAGATGGTAGCTTGTAATCAAGATTGAGGATTTTATTTCTATGATTCAATTTCCTGACTTTGAGTAATGATGTGCTTAGCATTCACATTTTATTGATTTTCTATCTAGTGCCTTATCTAAGGAGGTAGAGCACCCTCCTTAGTCATGTATTGTTTGTATCTATAGTGTAGTTGTAGTTATATTTTTTTATTCCTATTCATTTCTTTATGTACTATGTTTTTCATATTGCTACAACTTTAAATTGTTAATTATTGCAACTCTCATAAATTACTAATTGTTGCAACTCTGATAGATTACATTACTGCAAACATGAACTATTGGTGTGTTACTGCAACTAAAGTGTTAATGTTATCTTTACTTATTCACTAATTAATTTTGTGAAGGAATTACAACACCATGTGAGTTAGGGTTGTTATTGCAATTATGTTGTAACATTAACATTACTTTGTTCCAAAATCTTGATAGTTTGGTTTTCTTGAATAGTTTGGATTAGTTTTTTTACCCATTTGGTTTATGGTTTCAATTTTTTTACAAGGAAGTGTGAGTGAATGGTTTGTAATTAAATGCATTTACATTGCACGTGAAACTGCATATTAGTTACAAAAATCAATTCATTCTTAACACTTAAGTGAGTGACATTTAAATGCTAGTGTGATTTAATTTTCCTACAAATGTGATTTACTTTCCTGCAACGTAAATTAGGCATTGTGCTTTTCATTCCTACAAGTGTGGAGTGGATTGAAGGTGTGATTTAGATTACTTGTTGAGTTGTAAAAACAACCTTATATATTTAACTATGACATTCATTTAGTTACGACAACTTCAAGACACATACACGATTGTACTAACATATACATTGCACGACAATTCACAAGTTCTCCTACGAACCTCGACTTGACAATTAAATTAATAGTCTTTTGATTGTCTCTCTAAGCAATTTGAAAGGTAATTAAAAGCCATTGTCAGCTATCTATAAGCCAAACTATAGAAACGTTCCTATGAGGAATATTTCATCATAATCTTAGTTGAGTCTAAGTGCATAGCTCGTTATTGTAACAATTTTCTCAGCCTAATAAAAACCCCCACAAATATTAATTTTCTTATTTGGGTTTTCAAGGTAAATGTCTATGTATTTTTCTTTATTATGAGTTTTGTATGAGGTGTCTTTAAATCTATATATGATATTGTCCTTCATGAGCCCACACAACTAACGAATTCACTTATCTTTTGTCATTAATTCAATAGTGGCTCAACCATATAATTGTTGCATAATCCCCTTCAATTTTGATTTCTTTTTATTCCATGGTTCTATTGAGAAATAGAAGAGAATTGATTTGACTTGTGGTTATATATTGGCTTCAATATATCACTCTATTGATTTCATTAAGCAAAGCCCCACATGCAACAATGCTATTAGTTTCCACATAACGTTGCAATGTTGGATGACCATAGGCATCAAATTCTTATTGAATGGATTGTTTCCACATAATACATCCATATTTGTTAAAAAGATGGATGCAATTCCAAAAGTCGTGATCCATTTATCTTAATATCGTAGCCTGGATTTAAATCTCACTAAGAAAGTTTGGTTGACAAATTTATGGGGATTTTGCCATCCCCTAAAACAATTGTAATTTTGGTGGAGGAAAGATGGAAGCCATTAATAAATGGCTAGTTTTCATTTTCCTTCTGTGGCAGAGGTTTCTTTGCATTCTTTTTCAAACAGAAAGAAGACTGAGATCTTATATTCCATAGTTGTCCATTTCATGGGTGCTAGAGGGCTTTATCTTAACTATTATACTTTGGACTTCAGCCTAGAAAATGATATTCATTATGTTATTCTGTTATAAACGAATCTCCTTTTTCTACTTCTCCACTGCTACAATGATGATATAGTTAGGAACATTGGGAATGCTTTAGGAAAATATGTAGATTGTGTGGAACCTTGAGATATACTGCAAGCCTATGGAAGAATATACATAAAGTTGATCTTGAAAAAGGCCTTCTAGAAGTGGTTATTCTAAATATAGATTCTTGGTTTTTCCTTCAACCTTTGGACTATGAAAAAATCCCATTTAAGTGTAATGGATGCCATGAATATGGTCATTTTGTTAAGAATTTACTAAAGGTGTTGTTTAAAACTTTGTAACCAAAGGAACCTCAATTGCATGTCAAAAAAGAAAATGAGCCTCTCTTAAGTAAAATCCTTCTTTAGATAACTAGCCTCCCCTGAATTATTTTCCCTCTTCCTCCAATAGAAGGCCCATAAACTCCTCCTTTTTCCTCCTCTATTGCACCCACCCCCTCTACTACTTTGAGATCAAACCAATATGAAATCCTTGCTCTATAACAACCCCGGTTAAAAATCCATGTAATAAAGTTAATAAAGGCAAAATAATAACCAAGATCATGGGACACTTATTCCAAGTTGAATGTTGGGTAAAACATCCTAGTGTGGGTGTTCATTTGGTTTATTATGGCTAAGGAAATTGGCAATGGAAATGGCAAAGGATTTGAAAAGGAAAGAGGCATTAATTTGCATTTTATTTATGAAAATAAAGGAAATTAGGAGAAAAGGAAGGTGAAAGGTCACAGGTTGCATGTGAGGAGGAAAATGAAGGGAAAATCGTGGAAATTGTAGAAAATAGAGGCCTCATTATTGAAAAGGCTTATGAGGATCAGTTCACAGACTTTTATCAGTTCAGTTTTGGAGCTCTCCCTCTATTCTCTCTCTCGCATACTCTTGCACACTTAGGGTATTCTTGGAGCACTCTAGCATTGGAGGAAGAAAGGAAAAAGAAGGGTAAGAAATTAAAGGTAAAAAAAGATCAAGCAAGGAAGATCAAGATCAAATGGCTATAATGGAATTACTTGCAGGTATTGAGTTGTATGCGTGATTTCCTTGATAGTTTTGGCATGCAGGGTACATGCATGTGTGTTTTTTCTTCTCTTGTTGTCTTTGGCATGGGTTTTTCCAGGTGTGACAATGGTTTTTAGCCTTACCATTCCATTTCTAGATATCCATGGTGATGACATCTCTCTTACTTGGTTGAGCTGGATTGTTGGATGGTTTCGAAAAGAGTGGGGTAGTCTCAGAAAAATCACAAGTCTTAGGAATCCCTTGACGAGTAAAGGTGAGATACACAGTAAAGCTTAGTTGTGAATACTCTCGTTGGGCTTAAGAATCCCTTGACTGTTAATGATGGGATACATGGTAAAGCCTAGAGAGTGGAGCCTCGTTGGGCTTAGGAATCCCTTGACCGGTAATAACGGGATACACGATAAAACATAGATGTTGGAGACAGAAAAATTCCTCACAGTTTAGGTGGAGACATTTGGAGGCATCCATGCTTGTTTAGGGCCTAGTGATCCCTTGATCAATACATTGTAGGATTGTGGTATAACCTATAGTGTATGTTTATTATTTGGAAATAGGAATCCCTTGGTGGGATACACAGTAAATCATGATGAAGTCTTGATTGGTTTCATTATGAGTCCCACATTCATGCTTGGAATATGGCACGAGGGTGATTGGCTGAAAGAAAGATTTGATTCAGCCCAATCGATGGTCAGGCGGTACGTGGAAGTCCCTGGCTTGGTCGGATTTTGCATATGTTAATAAGAGCTCTTTTCCTCTTGGGTATTATGTGTGAATATGTTTGTTATTATGTGATGATAATGGTTGTCCTATCATTGTTATTATGTTGGTTATATGTTGGTTATAATCATGGTTTATAAGAGACTTGAGTTATGGATCTCATCATGTTTTGATTAGTAAATGAATGAATAATGAATGTATGACCTAATAGATGATAATGCAACTATTATGAGAGGGCATCATACATTCGTGACAATTCTTAAATAAGTATGAAGTCCATGTGTTGAGATGTGTTTATATGACCTGTAGATTACATGTTCATGATGTGTTTGATGGGATGTCTGTCATGGCTAGGCCTTGTTAGGTAAGATCCTTGGTCAAGTTTTTCTTTAGAGGCTCTGTCATCATGTTATTTATCAATTCTGGTTTATTAAGTTTTGGACAGAGGCCTGAGTCCTAGCCTTGAAAAAGTGGCTCATAATCTAGAGTCACTGGCATAGAATTGCCTGAAAAAAGTTCACAGTCACATGGAGGCCTTGCTATGGGAGTGACTGGAGGGTCTTAGTGGCATGGAGGACTTTTCATGGGAGTGACTACGGGTCTAGTTCAATCAATAAGCAAGTTCTCTCAGGGGTTGGACACCTAGAGGGGTTGGTTGGCTCGTAAAGGTTTTGTAGCTCCTAAGATAATTTGGTTTTGGTTTGTAGATTCTACTTCCTTAACTACACACGGGAAGTTGAATCATATCATAGTAACTCTTCATCACATGTTTACCTTGGTGGATTGGTTAGCTTGGGTAAATGTGGGAGGAGGGTGTTACAGAGTGGTATCAGAGCATGGTTCACCCCTTGGACTGGATGGGAAAAATGTGTTTGTCATGCATACATATCGGTTGCATATGTGTTTTTTATTTTTGAGGTTTATGTGCTTGTTGCGTACACATGGTGGTGGTCTTGCAATTGTGTCACCATGTGGAGGATGATGGTTTTGTTGTTGGATGTGGTCGTCATGAGAGCATGTCAGTGTCTATATGTCATTATGCATGCATTTTCATGGTTATAGTATAGTCATGCATGGTAGCTATATAATGGTTGAAATGATGTTGATATATTGATATGATTATGTTTATACATGTATTACGCTAATTGGTTGATCTTGAAGACGAGATACCCTCCCTTGAGCTATACTGAGGTATGTTGATTATGTTTATATTTTGGTTAGCTAACATAGTATACTTGCAGGAAGAAGATCAAAGATGACTAGCAAGATGATATACTACAGTTCACGAGACTCTCCCTGTAGATTAGATGAGAAACACGATGATGGGTACTCCCCTATCATAGCAGACACATTGAGAAGTTTGAAGGCAAAAATAAGAAGTTGCAAATCATATAATGACATAATCATTCAAGAATGGGAGAAATAAACAAAGGTTAATGCAGTTATCCTTCATAGTTTTTAAGATTTGCAGAGGCAGGGACTGCTTAGGATCAGTCATGGGCTGGAGGATATGACTAATGGGGCATATGGAAGTAGGTCTCATGGTGGGCACTAGTCGGATAGGGATGACACAATCAAATATCGCAGGTTTTTGGACACACCTGATAGGAGAGGTGATGGACACAATTTTTATTCTAGTTTTGGTTATGACAGGTATCATGATCATTATCGTTATCATACTTACATGAGGAATGATAGGGGATATTTTCCATATGAGTTCAAGAAATAAAAGCCACCTACTTTGGATGGAGATTTGAAGAAACGAGAAGATGCAGAGGCATGGTTACTTGGGATGAAGACGTTCTTTGAGTTGCATGATTACATAAAGAACATGAAGGTCAGAATAGTTATCTTCAGCCTCAAAGGGAAAGCAGACATCTGGTGGGAAGATGTGAAGTAGTTTAGAGACATCAATATAGAAGAGTTGAGTTTGCATGAATTCAAGATACTTTTCAGGAAGAAGTACTTGTCAGAGAGGTATTATGGCAGTAAAGCTAAGGAGTTCTATGAGATAAATATGGGATTGATGATAGATGAGGAGTATATGACCAAGTTCTTGGAGTTTTTTAGGTATCTATTGTATCTTAATGATGAGAAGGACAAATTTCATAGATTTGTTAGTGGATTTTCATTAGCATTTAAAGATTGGATTGAGTATGATGAGCCACGGTCACTTGAAGAATTCATTGGTAAGTTGAGTCATTGTTATGAGAAATCAAAAGTGCAATATAGAGACTCAGCAAGGCTGGAAAGGGAAATACAAGGCTAAAGGTAAATGGCAGCCGAAAAGGACAAGACCCTAGGATGCAGGCCAGAAAGAGAATTTTGTTCCTTACCAGAAGTTTAATGTAGTTAAACGGGGACATGGTTTTGGAGGGAAGCAAAATAAATATGATGGTATGGGATAGTTGCAGTGTTGAATATGTAGCAAGGAGCATCTCAAGAGATATTTTTCACAGTATCAGGGTGGTAGACGTCGGTTCTACAATGCACAGGAAGCGTAGACTATTGGGGATGTTGAGCAAATCATTCCTCGTACCTATGTAGCATTGGATAATTGGAAGGCAGATCACTAGGCATATATTATTGAGAGGGATGGTAAGCTTTGTGATCAATTTGTTTCTATTTTTATTGGACCTGGATCTAATTATAGTTATGTTAATCCTAACCTGGTGGATACGTGTGGTTTGAATAAATAAGTGCATGTAAAATATTGGTTAGAGCAGTTGGATACAAATACAAAGAAAAGAGTTCATCATTGGGTAAGAGCTTGTGCATTTGAGTTGAATGGTATGCCTACATCATCTCATTTGAATATGCTTCCATTGGGATCGTATAGTATGCTTTTGGGTATGGACTGGTTGTATCTTCATAGGACCAAGGTAGATTATTATGACATAGCTATTGAATGCTTGGATGACAGTGGAGAACAAAGAATCTTGCAGGCTAAGAAGAAGTTAACATCAATTAGAATGTTCATGACTATGCAGGCAAAGCGTAGTCGCAGAAATGGGTGTGTGTTATTTGCAATTCATATTTCTAGTAACAAAGGTAAGTATGTTGAGGATGTAGAGGCATTGAGTAGGTACCCAGTTTTACAATAGTTTCAGGATGTATTTCACACAGATATTTCAGAGATGTTGCTTCATAGATAAGTGGAATTTTCTATTGAGTTGGTATCAGGGGCAACACCAACATCAAGGGAACCATATAGGATGAGTACTCCAGAGTTAGTAGAGTTAAAATTGCAGTTAAAGGAAATGCTTGACAAGGGATACATCAGGCCAAGAGTGCCACCTTGGGGCGCACAAGTGTTATTTGTGAAGAAGAACGATGGTACTCTAAAATTGTGGATTGACTACAGGAAGTTGAACAAGGTAACCATCAAGACAGGTATCTCTTGCTGAAAATTGATGATTTGTTTGACCAGTTGAAGGGAGCAGCAATGTTCTCGAAGATTGATCTAAGATTAGGATATCATTAGGTACACATTAAAGAAGAGGGCATCTACAAGATTTATTTCCAAACCAGATATGGGCATTATGAGTTTGTTGTAGTTCCTTTCAGTTTGACTAATGCTCCAGCTAATTTTATGTGCTTGATGAATAGTGTGTTGTTTCCTTATCTGTACAAGTTTGTTATTGTGTTCATTGATGACATATTGATATATTCTAAGAATGGAAAAGTGCATGTCAAACATTTAGCAGCAGTGTTGATATTGCTAAGATAGCATCAATTGTATTCCAATCTTAGCAAATGCAACTTCTTTAAGAAAGAGGTACATTACTTGGGACATGTTGTCTCCAAGGAAGGCATATCAATGGATCCAGAAAAGATAAGAGCTATCATGGAATGGGAAGCTCCTAGGAAAGTGGATGAGGTAAGGTCATTTATGTGGTTAACAAGTTACTATAGGAGGTTCATTAGGAACTTTTCACGCATTGCATACCCAATTAAATCATTACAAAGAAAAGGTAAGAAGTTTGAATGGACAGAGGAATGTGCAACCAGTTTTGAGTAGTTGAAGCAATTGTTGACAAATGCTCCAGTTCTTAAATTTGTAGATCCAGATAAAGAGTTCATGGTGTGTATTGATGCTTACAAGAAAGGGCTTGGTGAAGTCCTTATGTAGGAGGGACTTGTGGTATGTTACGAATCAAGGAAACTAAATGAGCACAAGTAGAATTATGTTACACATAATCTTGAGCTAGAAGCGGTCATCCATGCTTTGAAGATGTGGAGGCACTATCTTCTTGGAAGGAGGTTTGTATTGATGAGTGATCATAGTGGATTGAGATACTTATTTGACCAATGGAATCTAAATTCTAGGCAAGCTATATGGTTGGCCATGATTAGTGAGTTTGATTTCGAGATCAGGCACATTGAGGGAAACGAGAAGAGGGTTGCAGATGCTCTTAGAAAAAGAGTGTAGGTTAATCATATAGTAGCTATGAGTTCTTATGCTACATATCTACAAGTTCAGATCTTACAGGCAGGGAAACTGGATGACAGGTACATGGAGCTTAGGCATAGGTTACAACAGGGTATAGGTGAATAGGACGTGGATTATCATCTTACAACGGATGGTTTGATCAGATTTAGGGACATGATCTATGTGTCAGACAAAAGTGAGCTCAAGAATCTTATCCCAAGAGAATTTCACTCGCAGAATCATTCGATCGAAGGCTAGTGGTGTGAACCTAGCGTCAAATGCGAAGAGCCTTCCATTGAGGCATGCAAGCTCCAAGGTACTGAAAGGCAGTTTCTATACCATCTTCCTAGATAATGAGATGGAGTCGATAGGAAGTGATCCATCGAAGGAGGGCCATAATGTTTCCCACATCATCAACACAAAACATATGATTTAGCAGAGTTGGAAAGAGTGATTAAGGATTGTTGCAGAACTATCAAACATGGTATAAGTGATTTGAATCACAGATGGGACTTCTCTTAAACATATCGACGACACGACTCCAGAATTTGGTAGCATTTGACTCAATAATAAGATCAGAGGTCATGGTGACAATATAATCAAATGAGAGGCAAATAAATTTCCCAAAACCTAGTAAGACAAGTGATGAAGTGAGGATAACCCAAACCCGACACAGGATACAGATAAGTGTCATGTTCAAGAGCAATATGCTACCTTAATACAAAATACAAGATATATGTTTACTTCCAATCTTCCCCACAATTTCTAGCGAGTACCTCTTTATTTTTTATCCCAAGATTGAAGAGGATACCATATGCTTCTCGTATAAGTTCATCCTTCATATGAATCCATCCTAGTATTTTTAACAAGCCCTGGGAAGGAGTATCTCGGTCTCGTCATGGTGACAAGTCTTTCGTCATTTTAGTTTTACAAGTCAGACAAAAAGGGTAATTCGACATCTTTTTCATGTTTAAAGAGTTTGAAAAAGAGGAAAAAAGGGAAACTCCAAATGTTCCTTTTCGTAGATAGTCTCTCAAATATGAAAAGGTAGAAAATAATATTCAAGAGAACCTCTTAGCCATGTGTGACCAAGGTATTCCTTTTTCGTACATTAGTCTATCTCAGTCTGGAAAAGGGTTAAAGTTATACTAAGTAGACGTATTTTCATTTTCTTTAACGAGTTCGATAAGACAAGTCCTTGGAAATATTTTCATATTTTGAGAGTCTGAAAATAGCTAAAAGATGACCCCTCCTAGAGGAACGAGTGGTATAAAAGGATAGCAACTGGTTTCGGTCATGATGGAACTAATCAAAACATGTAAAGGTCAAGAGGCTAGATAATAAGACCACTCATCGCAGATGTTCCTTAGGCAAGGGTAAAACAACCAAGTGAAAGCATATGATCGGCCAAAGAGATTGTGATGATGGAAAGGAAAAAACCAAGGCTCATCTTGCAAAAACAAGCTGATAAAACGACAATCACAAGAGGTAAAGTGGGAATGGTTTCATTTTTACACAAGCTTGAAACATGGGCAACTATGCTTGAGGATACTTGACGATAGTTTCATTTTTTCACGAGTTTGAAACATGAGAAAAAACCATGCTTTGATTTGGTTCCATTTTTACACAATCTTGAAACTGGGATAAACTATGCTTGAGATTGGTTTCATTTTTACACAAGCTTGAAACAAAGAAAAACTATGCTTAATATAAGTTTGAATGCCCCCAACATAATGACTCAATTAGAGGTACATGCCCCCCAAGCTTCATTTCATTCACCTGAGTATACTACTTGGTTATTAATAGGTGGATGGAATGAAGGTTCATTTATGAGATCAAGTGAAAGACTCGACTGGAAATTTACAAGATGTAATCAAAGACTTGAATTAGAAGGGGATTTGTTTTATTTTTTAACGAGCTTGACACAGGAAAAGAACCATGATCATGACACCTTGTTTCATTTTTTAACAAGCTTGACACAACTAAAAGAAATCTGCTCCAACACTTTGTTTCAATTTTTAACGAGCTTGAAACAACAAAAGAACCATGCTTATAGGGACCTATTTCATTTTTACCGAGGTTGACATAGTAAAAGAACTATCCTCATGGTACCTTGATTACAGCCTATAATAGGTCATAGCTTCCAAGAGGTTCTCATCGGATGGGAGAACAACGTTGTGGAAGGGATACATATCAAGGGATCTTATGGAAATATCAGGATATCCCCCAGTACATGATGCACTATATTACTAACTAGATCATCAACAGACGCATGCATGGAATAGGTGGCCATGTAGTTAACCTATGGCAGGGGTGATACCACTTGCATATAAGAACCATTTAGGGAATATGGTTGATCAGGAGTCAAATTAGGACCAACGAACGAAAGTTGATCAATGGACACAATTTTTCCTTCATGTGGAAAACATATGACATGAAAGAAATAAGAGACAAGAGCTCCCATGACATAAACATAGTCACGATCGAGGAGTAAATTAAAATCCAAAGGGCCTTGAACATCCATCACTTCGAGATAGACCATTTCTCCTCCCAAAGTAAAAAGCAACTTTGGTAGGATCCCTAAGGGTTGATTTGTTCCTCTGTTAAAAGCTAACAAATTCTGGGTAATGGGCACAAGATGTAGAGAACCTAAAGCTTTCCAAGTAGTTGAGGACAGAATACTAACATATGCGTCTTCATCTATGATTGTGCTAGGTATGGGTATATTATAAGAATATACTATGATCTGAAAGGGCACATAAGAAGGAAGACAATATCCTTCGAGTCGACTCCAATCAAATAAAGTGACTAAACTACTTGGCGAAGGTGCCATCGGAATGGGAGGACTACCCTCTTGTGTTACAGGAACAAGAGGATCCCCCCCCCTGTACCATGTGAATAGGAGGATCGCCCCCCTGTACCGTGGGAATAGGAGGATTTCCCCCTAATTATTTGAATCTGAAGAAACTTAAAGAACTTGAGTGGCACGAACTTCACTCTCTATAGGATAAATACGATCAACTAAAAGCGAAATATGGTCATCCATTTTTTCGACCAATGATTGGTCGGAAATGAACTCATGGGATTCAATTTCAAAAAGAGTGGGATTGACCAGAGACGAATTCTGATCAATCACTTGATCAAGTAGTGGAGGATCAAGGGAAAGCTTCTGACAACCAGTAGAAAGACAAGGTTGAGAAGTGGTAAGGTTATCCAACATGTTAGAGGCTTCATCCATATAAGGAAAAAGGTGAATGGGATGATTCCCTTCACATAACCTATAGAGAAATTTGACTTTTCCCATTTTCCCATGGGTTTTACTATCACTAATTAAAGGTTTATCACCGGCATGATCTCCAGAGGCTAATGGAAAAGGTCAATGTGAACCTATGGACCACACTTCTAATATCTTGGGAATACCATGACATTCTCAAAGAAGGTGGTCACCCTTACAAAACTTGCAAGGGAATTTCACTTTACGGGTTTGATTGGAATATTTTCCAACATTATTTGCATCTGTAGCAATGGTCGCTTGGTTGGCCCTTTTATTATTTGTATTCTTCTTAATCTTCCTTTCCTTCTTCTTCTTATCCACCTTGATACTATCTTGCAGGCTTTCACCAAATGAAGAGGAAGAAGAAGAAGAAGATTGAATAGGTGAAGAAGGCAAAGAGCCAACTTTAGGCTCAACCGAAGGTTGATATTGTTCAGGTAGAGGAGAGCCCGTTTGAGGAGCAGTTTTGACATTCGGAACCATAGGGGTCGAAATAACCAATCTGGAAAACCAATGGTCAACCTAGGAAGGGACAATGTTTCCATATAAGGATCACCAACATTTCCAAAAAGAAGGAAAAGGACCAGGATTCCTGTCAGAGGGGTTTCCATGGTTGGTGAACACGGGAATTGTTTCCATTAGTATCAACCTAGGATCTACTAAGGAGTATTTCCATAGGAAGGATGTTTTTTTGCGGTAAATTAATTAATTTTACAACTTAACAAAAATAAATCAAAAAGGGATAACTAGGCATAAATGTTTACCAAGCAACCATGAACTGCAATATACACCTTGGCGAACCAAGGACTTAACGTACAGTAACCAATCTCCCTGAATGTTGTGTTTGGTGTATCACATTATACAAGGTGGTGAACTAAATTACCTATGGATGGATAGCAACCTATTGGGGACTCCGAAAATATATGCGACGATACATGGGAGTGCAGTGCGTAGTAGTGCTGTCTAATGTGTAACCATTCGATGAGATTGTTCCCATAGACTTACCATGTGTGGAGCGCCTCCGATATACCCAAAAGTACTGGAGAACGATCCTATACACTTTAGTACGTGGAATGGGATTTCACCCCTGGGATACAACACTAGAAAATAACGACAGCTCCTACATTTAACGACGTTGGAACACGTCTCTAACCTATACCTCTAAATGTTTTCATTAATGTTCCAAATGCTCCTTAGGTTAATTGAGGTAAATTTTAACATTGATTTTGGATTAAGTTTCAGTTTTAAGGCTCAAAGATCAATGTCACTTGAACACACCTATGATGCAACTAATATGAGAAAAAAAGATTCTTTTGATTTCGATGAAAGCTATCTAGTGTAGGGAAAAAACGCAAACATTGGTGCAAAAATCAAGTATGCAACAAACAAAGCTTCCTAACTAGAATTTTCGCTTTCAATATTCCAATGTACCTACCAAAAGTAAAATGACTTTTTTTTTTACTTTTCTTCTCAATGGATGAAAATGCATTTTTTAGCTTTCAACACTAAGCAATCTAATCTATGCTCAATGATAATCCCAAAATGACTTTTCAATACAATTTAATCTAATGCAATTCAAAAAGTAAACTTTGAGATGAAAGCTAACCAAATGAAAATGTGATTTCTTTTATCGTCCTCAAAATAACTAATAACGCTTTAATCAATAGCAAGTCACTATCCCTTCCACACATACAAGCAACAAATAGTAAATTCAATTGATCCAATAACTAAAGACTCAACCAAAATTCACTTTCACTACTTCAAACAATGGGATGCGCTTTTGAAAACCAATAAGAAATCAACAAAAATAATGGAAAATTCTATGCACACGGAGCATGAGAACACTTCAAAGATCAAGAAACACTAGACCTTTCTGATAAAAACCCTAAAAAAATCTCATTTTTTGGATCAACACTAATTTTATGGTCAAAATACATGCTGATAAGGTGGATCAACGCTACTTTATGGTCAAAACATGTGCTGACAGGGTCTTCAATGTGACTGTAATGACCAAAATCGCGCTGACAACACAGTTGTTTCCAACTAAAAATGCACTGAGCGAGAAAGGCTTAGGAAAATGAGGAGAAATCCAAATAGAGATCTAGACTTGACACTTTTATGTGTTATGCTCTCGCATTGTTTATTTTCTGTGTTTTAGAATTCGTATGCAAGTAATTTCTGTACGAGGTTAAAAGCTACAGACTATAGAATAAAGAACAATAAATCTATTTTGATCAAGAGCAATCCTGAGCATATGAATGTTCTTAGGATGCTCATTTTAAGTTACAAAAAGTCCTAATATTTTTGGATAACCAAGTCAGAAGTTCGTCCTTAATTGATTTTCTTCAAATAGGAATCAACTCCATCTAATTAGCCATGATTGGTCAGAACGACATCAAGCTATCTGATCTTCTATGATCAATCTAAGGAACAACATCATGTGCCAGCTCATCGATAGATTCTTGTTCAAAATAAGGATCCAACCGTGAGTAAATAACGCTTTTGTGATTGAATCAATTCATAGAGGAAAGAGAATAACATAAATACATTAAATGATTCTAGAATCCATATTAAATAGATTATCATAACCTAAATGCAAGAAAAATTTAATAAAATAACATAAGAACTAAGAAATAAAGTAAGGAAATTATAACAATTATGAGGCCCAACATCACCCCTCAATTGACATTTTTGCATGACCTCATGCAAATAAATGATTAACATGAAATTCAGTTAAGGAGTAAGCTTCCTAAGGTTCTTCTCCTCTATGTCTAAATCCATTCCTACTTTTGAGTTCCTGAAAGGCCACCTACTTACCTGCCTCTGATAAATCATAGTCATATTTATAATAAGACTGAGGGCATGAGATCATGGAAAATATATACCTGCACCCTATCCAATTGATACCTTTATCCAATATCATATGAACATAGTCCTGCACTCTAGTCATAACATGCTGAAAATTATGGAAGACAAATGGTTCTCTATTTTTTACCTCATTGGGTGATGCTTACGATCTCACTTTGGCTCCACGAATAGCCTCACCTTTGATATCTTTCAAGTAGTCCAAACTTGAATGTAGGACATCATTAAGAATGTGTGCAAGTGCAAAGGAAACATTGTGTTTTTCTATCAAGATACTATGACGAATAAGTGTATAAAAATGGTATTGAGGCTCTCCTTTGCCCCAAACATCAATACCATGTTCTCTCCTCTGGAAAGTGTGGTAATATTTTACCCATTTCACCTGGTTTCAGGCGAATGATATGAAGGCTTGGAACTGAATGTCTCCAATAATTGGAACAAGATTCTCATTCACATGTTCCTCCAAAAATAAATTTTTCATATATAGTTCACGAAGAGGGTACTTTGTGTGCTCATCCTATTTATGGAAAGTAGTGATAAAACCCAATACATTTCTAAACTCATATTGTTGTCCAGATTGTACAAATTTGATTTTGAGAAATAAGTATCGCTCAAGTAAAAACAAGGCATAATTTTGAGTTGGCACCTCCATGCCAAGGCATATGAATAAATTTAGGAGATTTCCTTTGTTTTATCTGTAGCCTTATTAAGCTAATACTTTAACTCCTATTTTTTCTTCTTAGCTTCTCTCAGTTGTGCATAAGTTTCATCTTTTGTTGCTGCCAGTGACATGAATCGTTGAAGCAATTCTTGATGTTACTTCTGAGGCACCACTTCTCTCTAGTATCTTGCTAGAGTCTCTTGTTGTATTTCCATGGTTTTATTCAAGACCTTAATGATATCCTATACAATTAAGGGAGTATAAAGAAGTACAACCTTTGTTTGCACTCCTCCTTCAATAAGGATAGATGGTGGATCTGTTTGATTTTCTGCTTCAACGAGAATTTAAGGAACACCAATCATTTGTATCTTAGAATTAGTCTGAGTTCCTACTTCAGTAGAAATAAAGGCAAAATCTATCTAGATGCTTTCTTCAATAAAGACATGTGTGAGATCGATTTGGGTTTCAGTCTCCTGAGTTTCTATCTTCCTTTCAGCGTTCTTCACATGACCATTATGAGATTTTTTACTATCCTGTAGCCATTTTTTCAGTTGTCATAACTTCCTTTGCAGTCTCTTGTTTTATTTTCTTAATATATCAACTTATTTGTGGATTTTACCTTTTTCTTTGTCTTTCACAGCTATGGTGCTTTTAGTCCTTTTAACAAAACTTTTAGCCAAAGTTGTTGGGGGCAAAAGGAGAGGAAACAACAACTATCACCTTGGAATTTCTGGCAGTAATCTCTTGAGTATATTCAACTGTAAAAGGGTTAATAAGTGAATTATCGACTTCCATTGGTATTGTATCAACTACAAATTTCAGGAATTCTTTGATAGGGGGATCAATTTGAGGTTCAACTGGAAAATCAATATTTCCATCTCGACTTTCACCAATCAAATCTTCAAGGGTAAAATGTGGAGTCATCTCTTCTGAAGAGGAGGAATCCAATACAATAGCGATAGAGTCTTCAGAACTCTCTTGTAAGGAATCCGCTTCAGGGTCACGAGATGATTCCAGAATGATAGTAGCCAAATAATTGGTAGGGGAAGTTGCAACTGGTGAATTAAGTGAAGTCTTATAGTCATAAGGGTTTTCTGGATGAGCTACATATTATTCTATTGGAACAGTCATTACTTCTCTTAAACTCATAGTTTACAATAAGTTATCTAAACCTTCTAATGCTTAAGCTACTTCCATTTCTTGTTCTGTCTGTTCCGAGGCTAGTGAGTCTTGAGTTGAATATTCTCCAAGGGTTTCATGTTGTGTCCCCTTTGCATTAGAGAATTCTTGAGTCAAATCTTCTTCTGGTAACTGCTCAAGGGGATCTAAAGAACTTTGTCCCTGTTGTAACTTGATTAACCTAGATGACCTTCCCCTTTTCTTGGGTAGTGAATCTAGAAAAGATACCATTATTTTCTCTACTTTAATAAGTTTTTGAGGATTTGAAGTTTGTGCAAGTTTCCTATGGGGTATCTTCTGTCATTAAAGTTCCATTTGGGTTGTCCTCGTTATTTTTTTTTAGTTGCTCATTGTTAACTGAGACATTTCCAAATGTCTCAATGTTTGCTTCATTTTCCAAGGGAATGATTTGGTCATCGTCATGGTTTCCTAGTAACCCTTCTAAGTTCTGTTATGATTGACTCAAACTTCTTACAACTATTAACTTGATAATCCCATGATGACTAACGACCGAGACTTGGTCTTTGGATCTTCTTAGCCTAGAAGCGGTTTCATGTAACAATGAATCGAGAAAATAAGGAAGGCTTAGAGTTACCTTTCGTCTTAGATATGCCATTAGTTTAAGATGATGTCCCCTCACCACATCGTACCTTCCATCGTAGGTAATATACCATTGAACGATACCTGCTACTTCTTTTCATGGCTTTGGTAATGAATTGGGGTTATACCCCTTTCATTTCCTGACCAACTCTTCATCAGGGTTCAAAAATAAGAGAGTTGTGTTATGGAGTGAAGTATGTATTTCATACCATTTTTCTCCCACTGTCGGAATCCCTATGACTTCTGCTATTATGTCTGCATTCACCTGTATCTATATGTTTTTTTACCATTCCCACACCATTATCCAGATTCTTTGTGAATTCTAGTGCTACTTCGTTATCAAAGCCCTGTAATTGAAGTATTCTAACCATCCAGATTGGTCCAAAATTTTGTGCACCTACTTCATTTCCTGTAACTGAGCGGGTTCATAACGTACCGAATGGCCACCCGTTTTGGATTGTTCAACAAGAAGAAATTTGCAACTAGAAACAACAGAATTCAAAATATACAATGATAGTAATGTTGCACATAGTATAGGGACTCAACAACCATAACATGCAATGATATTTTTGGAAATTCGGGTAACAAATCATATATCAGTGCCTCCTTGCCCCCCCAATATATTTGAAGGCCATCCACGACTATCAGTCAAGCCTTTTAATAGGTTGGAATATTTGGCACCATTAAGAGATAAGGTGGTATTAATTAGGTGTGGTAAGATAATCATCAGAAATAAAAATGGAAGACAAGGGATATCTGTGGCACGTGAGATAATCATTAAGCCAATTATTAATCATGAGTTGTAATGATGAGGCTGATTATTATAATAAGTGGATTATGAGAGCGGAATAAAGGCACGCAAATTTTTTTAGGAACGATAGATGGATGGAAACAATATTTGCATAAGGAGTATCATTAGAGAAAAAAAAATGAAAGAAAATGATTAGACCTCTGAATTTCTGAAAAGTGTGTATCCCTTATATGCGGAATTATAATTAGTTGATCATGAACAACAAGCATCACCACTTTCTAGGAGGGTTTTATAAAATTCCATAATAAATCTAAAGGTCTTCCTTTGTTAATTTTGAGGAGACAAAATAGCCAATTTAAATTGTAATATTTAAATTTACTTCAATACAACAGGCATGTCCTCTGTTGCCACCAAGCATCCTTAGCCTCGACAAGGTTTCCTTTTTAATCTATTGAGATGCAAATGTCCCACTTACAAAGAAATATTCATAACTTTTATTTATTTATATATCATCTTCAGGAGGCCATTATTCTGGCGTGGTAACCAATTAATAACAATGTTATTCACCAGAGCTAATGAGATGAACAAGTCAGCTCGTATTGGGACCTCTTGTCCTTTGACCCAAAGACCAAAGTCTGTTACCCTGGCTTGGTGACTAGAAGTGGTAATGTCACTCCACTAGATCCTATGATCATGGTAGGTCGGCTAGTTATGAGACCTCTTATCATCTCTTTGATTTTCATTTTTCTTTGTTATGAGTTTTGTTAATCATAAAAGATTACTTAGTGAATAGGGTGGCATATCAACTCCTTAAGAGTTAGGGATGGTGTGAAAAGTATTATAATAATTACTTTTTAGCTCACTAATTTTGTTTCCAAAACTTATTTTCAAAAAGATCGTAGAGTCATTAAAAATTGGAATGAAAGAAAGTTCCTTAAGTGGTGATAAAAGGAATGAATCATGAGTACTTTTATAGATTTCTTATAAGATCATGGGATTTAAAAAATTGGGAAGTTCAGAATCCTAATAATGATTTATTATAAAACATTCTCCTATGACAATCATTTGGCAAATTAGGTGTCCAACCATCATATCAACAGAGGGCTTAAAATATTACATACCCTAAAGAAACAGAAATATGAACAAGATAAGAAAATCTTAATCGTGTTTAAGGAAACAAAAAATGTGACAACTAGTTCTATGACTCAAGAAACAAAAATTGTGACTAAGGAAACAACAAAACTATAACTAAGGAAACAACAACTATGATTAAGGAAACATTAAGGAAACATCCACTGTGACTAGATTATGGCAACGACGTTTTTATAAAAATATTCATGATGTTTTCCTAAAATGAAAAAAAAAACATACATACCATAAAAAGATAAAAACTATTTTCATTATGTACATAATGAAATATATTTTGAAAAAATTTTACTTGGCTGTGACTGCGGGGGCATTTCCCCGATAAGCTACAACCTGCAAATCCATATCATTATTAATTTCATGAAAAAAATATTCTAATGTAAGTGGTTGGTGATACAGATGAAGTCAGTGCCCATTGGCAAGGAAGGAAATGCGAGAATTATCAATCATAGTGAGGCACATTGTTCCATTTTCATAAACTTCAATAACTTCATAAGGACCCAACCATCTTATTTGGAGTTTACCTGGAAAGTCTTGGAATCCAGAGTCATATAATAATTCTAAATCCCCTTTCTGAAAGGTTTTCTTTTTAATCAGTTGATCGTCCCATTTATCTCTCTATTGTTGAACTGTCGTTGTGCGTTGTAAGTAAAGAAGGTGCATTTCATCTATTTCGTTGAGCTAGTGTAATCGTTGTTTTTGTCCCTCTGTAAGATCCAGTCTGATTTCCTTAGCATTTATGAGAGTATTGACTTCAAATTCGATTGGAAAAATAATTTTCTTACCAAAACGAGTTGATAAGTTGAAAAGAAAATAGTTTTGTGCCAAGTTGTTCGATAGGCCCATAAGGCTTTAGGAAGCTTGGAGGCCTAGTCTCGGTAGTTTGTAGATATTGTCTTAGTTAAAATTTCCTCCAAGACTATATTTGTGCTTTCCACCTACCCATTTTCTTGTGGATGGTAAGGAGAGGTAACCCTGTGTTTAATATGGTATTTTTACAAGCTCTCAAGGTAACGCATATCGAATGAACAGTACGAATAGAAAAATGATAACTGCTTCTTTGGTGGTCCTTAGGAGTGCTACCGCTTCCACCCATTTGGTTATGTAGTTTGTACAGACCAGAATATATGTCTTCTAATTTGAATTTGGATTAAAGGGATCTACAAAGTTCATTGTCCATCATTCAAATGGTTCCAATACAATTTGCGGCTAAAAGGGGCATTTCATCAACCTAGATGGGATGAGCCATCCTTTAACAATTATCGCAAATCTGGACATATTTTTTAGTGTCTTTAAATATTGTGGGCCAGAAATAGCCCATCTATAATAATTTGCGTCTAATTCTTTAATTGACAAAATGACCTCCACAGGGTTCATCATGATAAGCCCCGAGGATATCATAGATTTCATCTTCTCTAATACATTTGTAAATTTGAAGATCTACCCCTATATGGAAGAGGTAACCATCTATCCATGAAAATCATTCGTTGAATTGGATAATAAGATTCTTTTCCTAGGATGAAAAATGTGTTGGTAGTATTCCAGCTGCCAAGTAATTTGTAACATCAGCATACCACGGCATTTTGATGGTCACAGAAAACATATGTTCATTCGAGAATTGGTCATCCATGTTAGAAAATTATATATTACAGAGCAATGGAACACATAAAATATATTGCGTAAATATAAACACATAAAACAAGAGAAACACAGATATACGTGGTTCACCCAATTTGGGCTATGTCCGAAGGAGAAACAGCCAGTCCTTCCTTTTATATTATAAAACAAACTAAAGAGATAAAACCTACAACAAATCCACTGTAATTCCCTCTTTGCTCTCACACAATCTCCTCTCTCTTTCTCACTCAGAATCCCGATCTACCTAGACGCAATACAATTCCCTCATATATAGCGAGGCATTGCCTTCTAGGGCAAAAAACCCTAAATTAAACATAACTTCTACCATCATAACTCTGCCTAATGAATGACCCATATTGACTACGAAATTACAACATTTTACAAGGCAATTTTACATCTATTTTTAGCTTCATGGGCGTTGCCCCCGATCCAATGCCAGGGGGGGCTCCTAAAGATCATGTCGCCCCCCTGGAACCCCCTTGCAGTGCAAATATTACGAGCGGCATTGCCACCACATTACGAACTGGGGGCTAATGCGGTGATACCTCTGAATAAAGAAGATAATTAGGCTCCACACCCAACATTTCACTGCTAGAGGGTCAACCACAGATGGTATTCTTTACAAAAAATATGCAACAAGGTTCTCTTTTCCTAGTCGGTCCTTTATAGTAATGTTGAACTCCTACAATAACAGTAACTAGAGAATTACTTTGCCATCGCTAAAAGATTTGTTAGTTAAATACGAAATAATAGAATGATCAGTGTACAGAAAAAATGGATATCCTGTTATATAATGACGAAATTATTTGTAGCGTAAACAACGGCCGTAAACTCTTTTTCTATCACAGTATAGTTTAACTCTGCAAGTGTGAGGTTTTTTCTAATGTAATAAATTGTGAAGGGCTTCTTATCCTCTTCCTATCCGAGAACTAATCGTATCGCCATATCTGATGCATATGATGATATGTGGAATGGAAAACTCCAATTTTGTCCTCGCAATAAGGAGTTGTTGAAACCAACTTTATTAGATCTACAAAAGCAATACCTAATTTATTAGTCCACTCAAATTCCACATGTCCAGTTAATGCATACAATGGTGATGTAATTTTTAAAAATGTGCTATGAAACAACGATAGTAACTAGCATAACCAAGGAAACTACAAACCTCTATTGGCATATGAGGGTTAGGGATTTTAAGAATACCTCAATCTTAGCTGGGTCTACGTGAATACCTGCATCAAAGATAAAATGTCCTAGGACTACACCTTCTATCATCATCATGTGGCATTTTTCATTACTAAGGCATAGCCTGGTGACTATACATCGTGCAAGAACCTTTTCGAGATTATGTAAAGATTGATCAAAATCATTACCGTAAGGGGTGAAATTATCCATATATAGTTCAAGCCCTTCATTAATTAAATCATAACAAATGCTCATAATTTCCCTTTGAAAAGTGGTTGGTGCATTTACAACCCCAAATGTTAAGACTCTATATGCAAATGTTCCCCATGGATAAGTGAATGTAGTTTTATCTTGGCCTCTAATGGCAATCTGGATTTGATTATATCCACTAAATCCATCTAGGAAAGAAAAATATTTATTTATGGCAAGAGTATTAAGGACTTGGTTTAAAAATGGAAGAGGAAAATGATCCTTCTGCGCGGTTTTAATTAATTCTCTGTAATCTACACAAATTCTCCATTTTCAATTCCTTTTAGGGACTACCATCCGTGGTGAAACCCACTAAATGTCCGAAATAAGATATATAAAATTAACATCAAGAAGTTTTTGAAGCTCATGTTTCACTATGTACCTAAGGTGTGGATTTAATCTTCTTTGAGGTTGGTGAATGGCTCATGCATCTTTATCAATATAGATATGGTGTGTACACAACTATGGATTAATGCCCTTCATATCAAAATATTCCCAAGCAAATGCTAACATTAATATTCAAGGTATTCCCAGGTTCAATTTCAATAGGGATGTTGTTATGAACGACGACCGTAGGTATATGCTCACTATTCAAATCCTCCATTGGATCTCCTTAGGCTTCATTGTCAAGTACAACTTTTATCATCTGACATCTTAGGTTTCCTACGGTGGAAGGTTGGTTAATAAATCCATTAATTATTTCACCCTTAGTCTATCTTTCAAATATAAGAGATTTATCAATAGTGAGGGGAGAACGTAAATTGCCTTCCTAGTATTTGGGAGGGAGCCATCTAAAATTATCAGCTGGCCACTAGGTCTAGCGCATGGGTATAGAATGAGATTCTTGATAGCATGTCCCTTAGTGATGTTCATTCTTCCAGTTCGACACCCAATGTATGCATCTGCAGTGGCAAGCCATGGTATGCCTAATTTTAAAGGGTGTCCCTCTAACTTATTTTTAGGATTAACAACCAAAAAATCCACTGGGTATGCCCAGGAGTGTAAAAAAACAATGATATCATCTAAAGTTCCTTCTGGTTTCACTACAAATCTATCGGATAGTTCTAGCATGGTTGGAGTCAGATTAAATCTAGTTATTCCAAGGAAGCCACAGGTTTTGAGTGTTGTAAAAATTATAGCAGCTCCTAAGTCCAGTAAGTTGTTTGGGAAGTTATGCCCCTGAATCTGAATGGTGACTATAGGGCTTCCAAGATCATCATATTTGATAGGTATATGTTTTCCAAGGATAATATTAGAGATTTTCCAAAGAACATGGACTGTAGGAGAATCTTTTGGTTTCCTTCTAGGCTTCTTAAACAATAACTTGTTACCGGGAATAGTGTCCACTCAGAGATGCTATTCTCACTAAGACTGGTAGCTATCTTAGAAACAAACAAGTAAAGTCTACTTTCACTTTCCTTTATGAAAATAGATAAGAGTGGAACAAAGGACACCAACCTTAGTCTTGTGCTTGGTTCCCTTGCTTGATTCCCCTCCTTCCTGATAGATCTTTGCCGCTTCTTCTTCGTCTGCCCAGCTTCAAAGAGCACCTGTGGAATCAAAGCAGCATACTACTATCGAAGAACAGAGATCTATATTCATAAATAACACAAGACCAGATATGTGTTAACCATACAAATGCATATACAATCAAACATACAAGAATATGGAGGAAAACTTGAATAGCTTTATTAATATCAAGAAAAGCAAGAGCATTACAACCATATGTTCTAACCTAGCATCATCCTCCAACAAGAAAGCCCTTCTTCACCTCAAGTAAAGCTTAGATCGCCCAACACTATGAAGTTACACTAGAAAACCAACAGCACTTCTCTACAAGATACAAAATTCCAGCCTCTGGATCTCTGTGATGAGGGATCCATATATAGATGATTGTAGGGGGGTGAGTCATATTCTGGGGTTTTGATTAGTGTCTTCTCTCTGATATTTATTGATTCCACTTGGAGACTGATGATCTCTTACTCATCCTTGGTCGAAAATAGAGAGGCAAGTTTCAGAGGGGAATCTTCTAGAAGATTCCATGATCTTCCACCTCGCAAATTGTCCCTGCCATTTGTCCATTCCCAACCATCGCACCCTACAGAGGGGCCATTCAGTATGCATCGCACCCTTTACACTGGGAAGGTGATATGCATCGCACCCTCTGCACTGGGTATTCAGTATGGTCCAGTTTTGACCATTTCTGACCAGTTTTTAGTGGAGAACTTCTGGGAGATGATGTAATCAGCTGACCTTGTTCCTTTAGGCAGTGAAGCAACACTTTTAGGGACTTAGGAGCCCTTAGTTTATGCACATTTATGATTGGGGTTGTAGTGCCCAAAAATGTCTATAACATAACTCTTTAATGGTTTTAGCATAGATAGGTATATATGTGATAGCCTGTAGGAGAGGGATTTTGATACATAAATTTTGTAGTTCCCCTATGAGATCAAATTCAGGATATGCATGTGATTTTACTATGGGTAATCTCTCAGGGAACGGGGGAGCAATGTCTATAATCTTAATATATTCTTGTTGTTTAATCGGTTTACTAGGTGATTCTATTTCAGTAATAATTATGGTAAGAGGAGCGTGTTCTATCAAAGGCTTCTCCTTAGCAGGATTTTCATTTTCTAGTTGTTCTTGATTCTTTGGATGATATTCCAAAAATATAGCTTGCCTATATCTCAATCGTAATTCATTACATTCTAAAAAGGGACGCAAATATTTGGAGTTCCCATGATTTCTAAAAATTTCACAGGCTTTTTGTGTAGAATTTTTCTACATATCAGCTAGCTCTAATACCATGTAGAAATTCCCACCTGTAGATCACCTAATAATGCAAAATACTAAACCAAAATACTTGATCTACTTCTACAACCAAATTTAGCGAAAGCTTAATCAATTTGAGCAACATCAATAAGAACACATATAACTAATATGGAGAAATCAATCACACATAACACAGAAGAAATATCCAGGGGAAAGCACCAACCTAAAACCCCATCTCTTTATTATCATACAAGTGGAAATATAACCAATATTACAAAAAGAATCAACTCAAAAGCTATCCTGCTCTCTCTGCAATACCTCTGCTGCTCATAAATAGTCAAAGGCCTCTATCCAACCTCTGGCCTGCCCTCTAAGCCTCCTATTTCTTTGCGCAATTTTGATTGGGGTCTAGTGCAACCACTTGTGTGAATTGGCCTCTTCACACACTCACTAACCTCTGATCCAACTACGCAGTCCTGAAGGAGATAAATCAACATCATGGATGAGCTTCCTTTATAGGAAAAATATTCATCCAACTGATAGTACACTGTCCCTTCTCTAATCTCAAGTGGGTCTCTGTCTGAACTGACATGCATGAGTTATTCATGAGAGAATATTCAGTTATTTGAAGAACAGCAGTTATATGCTAGCATGCATTAACTAGCTGAACTTACTTAATTTAAACAAATTGTTTAAATCAAATATAATTGGACTTGACTCAATTAACTGAGCCAACTAATTACTACTCAATATAGAACTCATCCTTGTCTCTTTAACTGATGGATAAATTCCTCAATTAATAGAGAAACGGTTGCATGTCCTCACATAGACTTCATGTTTGATTCTTCACAACTAATTAACTCATGGTGAATTAATTTATTTATTTTCAAACAGCAGTTAAGTTCAAATTCAAATTTTACTTCCTATGTTTAGTCCAGGGATTAACTAAAATAGGAATCCATCTTGAACTGCTAAAAATAGAAATTCTATTTTTAGCACTTCCATTTTTCATTCCCTGTTGCTCAATCCAACACTGATACCCAAACTGCTATTTGTAGCAGTGCTATTTTTAGCACTTCTATTTTTAGCATTTCTTGTTGTTATTTTCAACATTCCCTCTCAACAAGAAAGACATTCATCTCGAAGTCGATCCTGTACCTCTGGAATGTTCTGCATGCAACACTTCTACCGAGTGTGGTTGCTCCAGCAACTCTCGGAACAAAAAAACTCCCCATTGACCTCTCTGTTGGGCTAGAAACATACTTTGATGCTGAAGCTCTACCTGCTGCTGACAAGTGCTCCCTCTCTGACCTCTGAGCTGCTGCAACTCTCCATGCATCTCGCACCGTTGCACACCTCTCTGTGCCATCCTGCACTGGTGCAACACTCTTGTACCTCTCGCATTGTTGCAACCTGCTAGCTCTACACAGTCCTAGGACTCCTACATTATAGCTCTCTCTACCACTCCATCCACATCTGTCTCTACCCAATCAATCAGTCCTGCTACTCCTCATCGGGGCTCCTGTAGCAAAGTCGAATCAAAGAAGTTGGGTAACTCAAGGATCCTACCCCTCCTCCTTTGGACGATCACTCCACATTGCCCCACCTCCTACCTGGAGTTATGGTTGCATGTGATCCCTTTGCCCACCTGGCTCGAAGTTTCCCCCGATTGGAGGTCTCTGCATGAGTGGATGCCTCCACTCAATCTCTTCTTGACTTCTCTAGTTGTGGCTGCTCCACAACCTCCTGAAGGTGCTTCACCAATTGTGGCTCCTTCACAATTGTCTGAGACTTCTTCTGGCGTTGCATGTTGAGAAGTAATTTACTTTCCCTCTCAACCACCAAGTATCTAACCTTTGCCTTGCTCCTTAAGGCTTTGCATGCATCTTGTACCTTAAGTGCATAAAGGTTCTTGGCTAGCACACCAATCTGTTTCATATTTCCCACCGTCACGAAATTTTCTAGAAAAAGAGGTGATTTTAAAACAATGATATCTCCCTCATTCGAACTCCAATTCAGCCGATTTTTTTTTGAATTTGGATATTTTTCCGTAAGGAATCCAGATCTGCTATTTGTTTCTGAAAAAATTGCATAGAAATTTTTAGATCTGCTCTGAAAACTCGCAGCCAAAACTCAAAACTTCGAAATCTCCTCTAGTATATTGTTCTCCGCTTTGATCACCTTTGCTCTCATACCATGTAGAAATTCTACAAATCAGCTAGCTCTGATACCATATAGAAATTCCCACCTATAGATCACCTTATAATGCAATATACTAAAGAAAAATACTTGATCTACTTCTACAACCAATTTAGCAGAAGCTTAATCAATTTGAGCAACATCAATCAGAACACATATAACTGATATGGAGAAACCAATCACACATAACACAGAAGAAATATCCAGGGGAAAGCACCAGCCTAAAACCCCATCTTTGTATTATCATACAAGTGGAAATATAGCTAATATTACAAAAAGAATCAGCTCAAAAGCTATCCTGCTCTCTCTGCAATACCTCTGCTGCTCATAGACATTTAAAGGCCTCTATCCAACCTCTGGTCTGCCATCCAAACCTCCTATTTCTTTGTGCAATTCTGATTGGGGTCCAGTGTAGCCACTTTTGTGAATTGGCCTCTTCACACACTCACTAACCTCTGATCCAACTACGCAGTCCTGAAGGAGATAAATCCTCATCATGGATGAGCTTCCTTTATAGGAAAAATACTCATCCAACTGATAGTACATTGTCCCGTCTTTGATATCAACTAGGTCTCTGTCTAAACTGACATGCATGAGTTATTCATGAGAGAATATTTAGTTTTTTGAAGAACAACAGTTATATGCTAGCATGCATTAACTAAATGAACTTACTTAATTTAAACGAACTGTTTAAATCAAATATAACTAGACTTGACTCAGTTAACTGAGCCAACTAATTACTACTCAATATAGAACTCATCCTTATCTCCTTAACTGAAGGATAAATTCCTCAATTAATAGAGAAACTGTTGCATGTCCTCACATACACTTCATGTTTGATTTTTCACAACTAATTAACTCATGGTGAATTAATTAATTTATTTTCAAACAGCTATTAAGTTCAAATTCGAATTTTACTTCCTATGTTTAGTCCAAGGACTGACTAAAATAGGAATCCATCCTGAACTACTAAAAATAGCAATTCTATTTTTATCACTTCCATTTTTCATTCCCTGTTGCTCAATCCAACACTGATACCCAAACTACTATTTATGGCAGTGCTATTTTTAGCACTTCTATTTTTAGCATTTCTTGTTTCTATTTTCAACATTTTGTTCAGGTTTAGATTTGGTTGTAGAGGTAGCTAAGGGCACAATGGATGTGGAGCATTCGGGGTCATTTGAAGTGGGTGTTGTAGTGGTGGTTGTGATTAAGGCAGTGGTCCCATCAATTAATTGATCAGTCCAATGGGGCGCTGCCAATTTTGAGACCATATTGGCCCTTGGGTAGGTTGATTTTCCCATTGCAAAGGGTATGGGTTATTTGGTAAATTTTGTCATGAGGGTGTGGGATATTATTGATTTGGTCAAGAAGGACCATAAAATGACTGGTTTTTCTAGGGTGATGAAGGGTATGGCTGAGGCTGCTAGGTAGTAATAGGATATTGTTGATCCTGCCAAGTTAATCAAGGAAACTGTTGTTGACCATACTGTCTAGAGAAAAAAAGATGGAGGGGCCTTGCATCGTACCTGGTGGGAATTTCTACCATTATTTGGCTCTTATTCTTCCTCAGCTTCCTTGAATACATCTTTCAATCTTGGAAGCAGTCGAGTGATCTTTGTGAACAGATATCACATATCTCAACTATGTTCAACGGGCATTCTTTACGAATGTGCTTTTTCCAATGAGGACAGAAAATGGATAGTTCTTAATTAACTTCATCCTTCTTCTATTTTACTTGTAAAACATCTAATTGTGTCATCCATTTACTTAGGCTATCAATTTTAAAATATTCTAAAAGATTACCAATCTCTGCTCGTATAACTCCTCCTCCTGCAACTCGATTAGCTCTGCTAAGAAGATCACGAGTTCCAAGCTTAGTCTCTGTACTCACACGTGAACACCTGATACACAGTTTTACAATATCATCATATTCTTCTTTAGAAATATCACCCAACCCCATTAAATTGAGTGTTTCTATCCATTCATCTTTCATACCTCTAATTAAAGCAGTTTTCAACACATCCCAGGGTAAAGTGGTATATGGTGATCTTTGTCAATTGTATCGAAATCTTTCAATATATTATTCTAAGGTTTCATCTTCTTTCCCTTAGATCTATGGATCGACAATAATCTTGGTATTTAGTAAGGAAAGCTTGTTTCATTTGATCCCATGAATTGATAGTACTACCCCCCCAATCCCATAAACCATCGTAATGTTGCTCCCTTTAAAGTAGAGGGAAACAATTTTAATTTTTGTGGGTCAGTAGTATAATCATAATGCATCGGGATCTTCAAAGTCCATCCCATGAAAATTTGGGATGTTTTGAATCGAGCTAACCTTCATTATTGCATTAGCATGTGGATTAACGATAGGGTATTCTATGGTTGAGGTTTGCGTTCTTGTTACTAAGTCTACCATTTGATCAAAGATCTTCCAATAATCTTTAGGAATCTTGTAGTCACGAGGTACTAACTAGAAAAAGTTAGTATGATGACAGGGTTCTAGGCCTTAACTAGGTCTTACAACGTTGGTCAAGTCAGAAATTTTGGTTTCTCTTCTCTCAATGGGTGTCGCAAGAGATTCCTACTAAGAAGGTTTAGGATACGGTTCACTTATCTCACCTTTTCCTTCCCTTAGGTTGCAAGAGTGCCCCTCACCCTTCCTAAAAGGATTGAGATTCCTATTAAGTGTGTCTTGGAAGCTCTGCTCAGATCCTAAAGTTTTATTATGAATCCCAGCGTTAGCTACAACAGATGACTCTGCTACTCGAGGGAAAATAACAATAGAGCCCTTCCTAGACACTATTTGGGGACCTATCAGCACTTGAGCCTGTACCTTCTGAATGATTTTGTCTACAAAGGTCATTCTTCCAAGGCAACCTTGACCTTGGATTCTAGTATTTTTCGAGGTGGATTTTTTATATAGCTCTACCTAATTCCTAGTTCTAGTATTATTTCTAGTCATACACACTAAACAACCTAAATGTATCAGCCTAGGGAAGGCACCTCAAGCCTTGTTTTTTTACTAGGGTGTGTGCGCAGGTTCTTACCTTCCGTTTTTAATACCCAACCCTCAAGGATACAACTAACACTCTCATTGACAACCTCCTCGACAATGACGCAAATATTTTGAGCCAGTTAATTGTTCCTAAAGAACTAACTAAATATTACACATTAGATTGTCAACTCGAGGTCTCTTCTGTCTATTTTAAGGTTATCTGCATGATTTATGCAAGAGAAATGTTGGTATGACTAATCACTATTTCCCTAATGGAAACTGAAACTGCAATGATAAAGGAATCAACTCATAACACAATCGAGAACTCTGCTTCTAAATAAACCAAACCATTCAAAGAATCAAATCCTAAATACTTTATGTAAGAAACAACAAAGGAAAACTATCAAGCACTGAATTGTTACTAAGGAACATTGGCTACAAAACGAAATAAATAGCACTACAGAATTATATTGCCGAAATAAGTTTTCTATAGTAAGAAACGTAAAATAATGATCCTGTGATAATCTACGAGAAACAACAATGGAGTAACAACAATCCCAAATGAATTATCTAAAGTAAATTTGACTCTGCAACAACCAACTGTAATTTCTATTCAAAGCAGAACATGTGATCTGATAATTAATTTAACTAAGAGGCAATTGTTAATTGAGAACGATTAAGTAAATAAATAATTGAAGTGAAAGAACATAATGCAGATTTAATAGTACAGATGAAGACAACGTTGCTTCCAGTATCGGGCTCAAATCATCAGAATTAAACTGCTATACAAAAGGAATCAACACAACAGATTAACTCTAGATAACAAAGGATTTCATTGAATTACAAAAGATCGATTACAATCAATGTCTTCTCAAGTTCACAACTTATGTCAAAAATATTACAGTTGAACAACCTCTCTCGAGGCTCAACTCATAGTATTTATACCATGACTATAGAAGATAAGAATAGTAAATCTATTTTTGATAAAGAGCAATCCTGAGAAGATTCTCAGGATGCTCATTTTAACTTACAAAAGTCCTAATATTTCCGGATAACCAAGTCGGAAGTTTGTCCTTAACTGATTTTCTCCGAATAGGAATCAAGTCCATTCAATTAGCCATGATTGGTCAAAACAACATCAAGCTATCTAGTCTCCTATGATCAATCCAAGGAACAACATCAAGTGCTAGATCATCGATAGATTCATGTTCAAAATAAGGATGCAATCGTGAGTAAATAACGCTTTTGTGATTGAATCAATTCATAAATGAAATATAATAACAAAAATATGTTAAATGGTTCTAGATTTTCTATTTTTTTTGTGAGCTAGTGGAACCTAACAGTCTGCCTGATACGTAACTACCAGTAAACTTCTGGGGGCTACAATATGTCCTACTCCCTATTGTTTGGGACACAACAGGGGGTATTTGAACCTAGGTCTTTTGAGTTTCAATGATTTACTTTCTCGAATAACCAATTGATTCCCCACACACCCACCACCCCCCCCCCCCCTTGAGACTCTTCTAGAATCCATATTACATGATTATCATTCCTAAATGCAAGAAAAAGTTAAGAAAATAGTATAAGAAATAAGAAATAAGGTAAGGAAATTATAACAATTATGAGGCCCAACAGTGACTTCGAGAAGCATCCTGCGAATGCGAATTATTTATTTTCAAAGATGGCTTAAGATTATTTTCTAAGTTTACCAAGGAAATAGTCTCAGGAGGACCCATATGCCTAGTCCTTCAGGCTCTAACAATTTTTATTTGCATTTATTTTACCTTAACCATTTCATGTTCAACTTGGTGTGTTTGATCAGTTTCCTATTCATGTGTAGGTTGAGCGACCTTGGTTTCAGGCTGAAGAGATTCATTAATAGGCTCGAAATTGTGAACTTTCTCTGCACTCCTAGTAACTGGAGAGAAGTTAGAATTTTAGAAATTTTAACTTGATTATCCTCTAAAGAGGGTGACCCTAGTGTTTTGAAAGATGCATAGCACTCATCCTGTCATAACTCCTCATCCGATGAAAGAGTTGAATCAATAGGAGAGGGGTCTAGAGCCATAGTGGTAGAAGACTAAACAATATCAAATGCTAGAGGTTTACCATAACCATTACGGGTGAGAAAAGAGTCCCAGTCATCACCAATTTGGGCCAAATGGTGCTTGACTATCATAAAAATTAAACCATGGTGGAAAAGGGACCTTTCTGGGTTCTTATGCTCAACTTGGTAAGCCCTAGACGTTCTAGTTAAGATCTTCATAAAGTAATATGTCAGGTTAAGCTTTCGACCTAAGAAAGCCATTAACAGTTGAATATGAAACATGGAAACAACACTATATTGACCCTCACGGGTTATCTATCTACAAATCACATGTAAAAATTTACGCCATTTTGGTTTGAGGAATGATATGGGCACACCTTTGAGGAAATATTCACAACCCTTATTATCTAATAGTTTCCTCCATGGAATGCTCTTGACTGCGACATTTTTTTACTCACATTTGCCTTCTAGGGGTAAATGGGTTGCTACAACCACGATCTCCAAATTGATTTTGATTTCCATAGGCTCTTCTTTCATTGAAATAAGAAACAAAATATTTGACTACTTCATAACTGTGACCTTGAAATAGTGGAAAAAGTTCCCACCAACCAACTTAGTGAAACAAAGCCAAGCATTTTTCATTTTCCTCATTAAGTTCCGCTCTAAACAACTCGGTTTGGACTACTCGTGGCATGTTATAGAGGAGAAGTCACAGGTTAGAAGGAAACAGGGTTCAAAAGGCTAAACATTAAACCCTAGGTTGCAGAACCCCTAGGGCCAAAACGAGAAAGATCAAAATGAAGTGGTTTGTTGAAACCCTCTCAACAAAACCTTGGAGATCAAAATCAACAATTGTCTAGTACAGTTATCCAGGTGGATATTGGTGGTCACTCACCTATTCCACTTGGAACCCCAACACTGTTTCCGTTCAGTTTCCTAATTTCGGTGGTTTCCAACATAGTTTCCTATTTCAATAGTTTTCTATTTTTGGTTGTTTTTTGGGTCCTAAACTTTCAGAGCTATTTTGAGGTCGTAAACGACTTTTTTTGGAGAAACGGGAAATAGTAGGCCAATGACTCTTTGTTTTCAGTTTAAATTTGTTATCCTCAGTTAGATATTTTTAACGATGTATCATGTGTGCCAAATCGAGATCATATGCCAAAGTTATGACCCTGGAAAGTTGATGTTCCAGCTGACCCCAACGGGGACCACAAACTTTTAGCACTTCATCTCCTAGGGTTAGGCTTTTATATGTTTAGGGTTTTCCATTGTTTCTCAATAATAAAAATTCCTCTGAGTCTCATTGTAACACAATTCACAAGGCATGTAGTCGTCACATATCTTCTTAGAGATAACCTACCATCGCTTGAACTAGTTTGTTTCTCTTATGTATGTAAACAATTTTTTAGCAATTGTTATTTATTAAGTGAAGTCTTGTTTCATTATATCTCTATGTTTTGGTTTGAATTTGTATTTCATTTTGTTCCTTCATAAATATGAATAAATGGTATCAGAGTGATCTGCTCTTTCTATGTTTTTATGTACATGTCCCCAACGTGGTCGAGATATAATGAGTTGGGACTTGAACTGGTTGAATCCTTTCAAGACTGACCTTACCAACCCTGACAACCTCCCATGGTGAAAGAAAAGAAAGATGAGGGAGCAAAAGATCCTTCCAACATTTTGCTCGATGAATCCCTCGAATGATAAAGGAATGAGATGATGGACAATTTTTCCCGGATCCTTCAATAGGTATCAACGGACAAAGCATCGTCATCCAACAATCACTTCAGAGGAACCACCCCCTTTAAGGGACAAGTTAACTTTGACATCCCTATATTTGAAGGCCAAATAGATGCAAATGCCCTGGATAGATGGTTAAATATGCTGTAAGGATATTTTTCGGTCCATAATTTTTTCGATAGGGAACATATTACTTTTTCACTCCTCAAATTCGCCCCCCATGTCAAATACTGGTGGGAAACTTATTGTGAACTTAGGGATGAGATGGAACCCTCACTATTTTAAGTCGCACCCTATTGGGATTCTTATAATATGCCATCAAGGAACAATATTACCCTGTCGGGAGATATGAAGATAAGTATATAAAGTGGACTGTACTACGACAAGGAAGGGACCAAGATGTGCCAGAGTTCATAAACATATTCCATAGCCTACGAACAAAGTTGGGTATCAAGTATTTTGAGCGACACCTGATACTCAAGTACCGTGGCTATCTGCAAAAATACATCCAGGAAGAAATGGAGTTCCTGGACATCTCCTCACTTGGTGCAGTGTACTGATATGCTGGGAGGATCGATCATAAATTTAAACAAGAAAAGCGATACTTTGGATCTGCAAATTTGAAGTAGGGAAAAGGAACTTCCAAACTGTAGAAAAAAGGACAGAGCTAGGTGGAGAAACCCAAGAAAACCCATTGAAGATGTAAGCAAATAATAACACCACGAAGACAAAGAAGGAACCCAAAAGTGGTGTGAGTTCCGCAAGAGCCCCACCCACAACGCAAATGAGTGGTGTGTTAAGCATCCACTAGTGGTTGAGCTAAAAGCTTCAAAGTCAAATGCATGTCCTAACTCTGAGCTAGAACTCGACAAGGGGAAGCAGATTATTGATGCAGAACCTAGTACCACTATTTCCACCACCAAGGTCCAAAACATTGATCCCTAAGATCCAGAGGAGGGGAAGCATCTCTTTCACTCATAGATGTGAGTGAAGTGTTATCCATTGTAGTTCATTATTGACAATGGGAGCCAAAATAACATCATCTCGGTAGAGGTCGTTAAACAATTGGTCTTGTCGACCATACCACACCTGTGGCCATACACCATCGGGTGGCTTCACCAAGGATGAGATCTTAATGTCAACTAATAGTGTTGCCTTCCCTATAGCATCAAGCCCTTCACGGAAAAGGTATTGTGCGATGTTTCTCCTCTTGAAGTTTGTGATGTAATATTAGGCTAACCATACTTATGGAAGTGTCACACTGTGTAAAAGTCTAGGCCTCACACCACTATTATTACTTTGGGCAGTAATATATATAGGATACAGAGATAGCATCGCTTACCACCATTTCTTTGATCTCTGCTAGGCAATGGAGTAAGATCCCTCCCAAATTGATTTTTTTTTTTTTTCTTTTTGATTCGCACTCAAATTAAGGGGAAGATCATGGCCACATCCATGGCTTGTGGGATGGGTTCCTCCATGTAGCAAAAACAGGTGGATAAGGTTGTGGAAGAATACGAGGTCATATTATACTCACCCATAGGGGTACCTTTGTGCTGTCAGGTCAAGCATTCGATCGATCTAAGACCTGGAGCACCTCTACCTAATGGATCGATATATCACCACTCTCTTCTGGAAAATGAAGAAATAAATCAGTAGATACAAGAGTTGCTACAAAAAGGGCACATCCAACCAAGTTCCTCACCTTGTGGGAGCCCAATTTTAATCGTACAGAAGAAGGATGGGACCTAACCACTCTGCATTGATTATTTGTCACTAAATAAAACCATTGTTAGGAACAAGTATAAGATCCCACAGATTAATGCCCTTCTTGACTAGCTCAAGGGGTCCAATTACTTCAGCAAGATTGATTTGAAGTTTCGCTATCACCAAGTTCCAATAGAATCCACAGATGTATGGAAGACTACCTTCAAATCCAAGGAGGGCCTTTTTGAATGGTTGGTCATGCCTTTCGGGTTGAAAAATAACCTTGCAATTTTTATGAGGTTGATAGGTGACATCGCGGCCCTTCACCAAATTTTTCATGGTTGTATGTTTGGACAACATCCTCATCCTCCACAAGAGTTGGGAATATCACTTGCAATATATTCGATAGGCCCTTCAAACCTTGCGTCAACATAAACTATGTGCCAACTTGGAGAAATACACCTTTGGCATGAATCGGATCTAATATCTGGGTTACATCATTAATGAGCAAGTCATGCATGTGGATCTGGCTAAGATCCAAGTCATTTGGGATTAGCCAGCCCTAACCGCTCGAATAGAGCTTTACAACTTTGTGTTCCTTGCCAAATTCTATTGAAGGTTCATGTTGGGATTCTCTCATATCACTCGGCCTTTGAGTCAAGTCACCAAGGGCGGAGTGAAAGAAAAATTTTATGGTCCGAGCCCCAACAAAAGGCATTCATTAAGCTGAAGCACTGAATTTTCTCTGCACTAGTACTCACATTTCCAGACCTGCAACAACCATTTGAAATTGAGATAAATGCCTCTGATTAAGATATTGGTGTAGTTCTCGCCTAACAAGGTCATCTGGTGGCCTATCACAATGAGACACTCTTAGATACAATTTGAAAATACCTCACCTATGATAAAGATATGTATTCCATCGTGCAAGCTTGTCGGCAGTGGAAAAATTACATTCTGGTGAAGTAGATGATCATCCACACACTTCAATTTATACAGACACAAGGAAAGTTGAAAAACGACCGCCATCAGAAATGGTCCACATGTCTACAACAATTTCATCTAAGTATTAAGTACAAGAAGGGAAACACCAATAATCTTGTAGATTTCCTCAATCGGCCACCGGTTGTGGCGCCAACCACTACTCTTGGCTCTTGTGGGCACGAGACTTTTGGATGGTCATAACGTTACAAAAATGAGCCATAATTCACCACCACATACCAGATGTTGATGTATGGAAATCAAGTTCCAGACTTCCACCACTAGGACACACTGTTATGCCACCTAGGACACATTTTTTTCCCTTCAAGCAAGTGTGCTAAGATTATTTTGGAGGCACAATACAGTCGAATCACATGACACTTTAGTGTAGAGAAGATAATGGAAGTACTGCAAAAGTATTTTTATTAGCCAAATCTGCAATAACATGTTGGAAAATATATCCGATCATGCACTACCTATGCCATCGCCAAGCTAACCATTAAGAAGAAAGGCTTATATACTCCTCTACCTACTCCTAGTCGGCCTTAGGAATCCATCTCCATGGATTATATGTATGACCTTCCTTCTACTAAGCATGGCAACGACTGTGTATTTGTGGTCGTTGAAAAATTTTCTAAGGTGATCATATTGGCTGCTTGCAAGAAGAGTATCACAATTGAAGCCACTACCAAACTTTGCTTTGAACGGGTGTGGGTACATTTCAGGATCCTACCAACCATTATATCATATCGGGATAGAAGGTTCCTAGGTGCATTCTAGTTGATCCTTTGGTCATTGTTGGACACCAATCTCACCAAGTCGGATGCATTCCACCCCCAAACTAATGGCTAGATAGAGGTCGTCAATAAGATTCTTGTGCATATACTATGCATGTACAACTCTAAGCATCCACGAACATGAGATAAGAGTCTTCCCTATGTGCAACACAGCTATTAAAAAATCTCAATAACTCGACTGACCACAACTGTAGAAATTATGGTGTATATTTGCAACTACTCATGAAGTTATAATCTAACTCACAAGACACAAACCTACTCTAATGCTCTATGTAAATAAATTCACAATTTAGAACATCAAACACAAACATGTAAGGAGAAATAACACACATGCACAATATTTTTCTAGGGGAAAACAACTGTTAAAAACCCCTATGCCTACTTGCTTTAATCTGATGAATAGAGATTTATTGCAATTGCTAGCTCAATTTGAGCTAACCTACAAATGAATAACATATCTCTCTACTCAATGAGAATCTATGATCTATACTTAGTCAATGTTTGTCTCTTCTTGAGCCCCTATTTCCTTGCACAATTCCTAAGGAAATTAGGCCCCTATTATTTAGGAATTTCCTCCAAAATGATTACGCAATTCCCAAGGTTGATCGTCTGACTGCATGCAACACCTGTACACTCAAGACTAGTATACAATTGATGTTACATTGCCTTGGAATATCCACAATAGCTAGGGAACTCAAATTCTCTACATGCACTAGCTATTTTGGGTTG
Organism: Pinus taeda; assembly: GCA_000404065.3. Lineage (NCBI taxonomy): Eukaryota > Viridiplantae > Streptophyta > Pinopsida > Pinales > Pinaceae > Pinus > Pinus taeda. The sequence goes on along the minus strand of APFE030645071.1, from coordinate 4,368 downwards.
ATTGATTAGTTAACTGGATGATCACTAAGTTACAATGAAGACTCACTACACAACTAGCCTTCCACTAGTTCCTCTAATAGTTAGAATTAGTTTAACTAAAAAAAACTTGAAATAACCAACCTTGATTACTACAACTTAGCAATCACACATGCTTAAATGAACTCCAAGCCCTCTAACTCAAATTTATTGAGTAAACTAGGTGACACAAGCCATGTCACACAAGTTAATTGCATCCAAGTTTTCTGCTAATGTGGAAATTCAAATTTTCTCAATTTGACCAAGGAAAAATCAAATTGAGACTTTCTTGCTACACTTCTCAACACTCCCTCTTAGCAAGAAAAGGATTATCAACCTCCCCTATCCTGCACATGTGGAACTCAAACTTCCCTCTTGATGAGGCCTTTGTCAAAATGTCAACATCTTGTTCCTCTATAAGAATGTATTGTAGCAACATTATCTGCCTCTGCACATAGTCTTATAAATGATGATATTGTATATCTATATGCTTGGATTGATTGTGAAATACATCATTCTCAAAGAGCTTGATGCAACTCTAATTATCATAATAGATCACAGTTGGATCCATCATCTGACCAAATAGTCCTACAAGTATCTTTCTCATCCAAATCACATCACATGTTGTTTGACTTGCAGCCATGTATTCTACTTCTACCGAGATAAGCACCATAGACCTTTGCTTCCTATTGTACCAGGAAACCGCTACAGAGCCAACACTTAAAATTCCACTTGATGTACTCTTTCTGTCAAATGGACTCCCTGCCCAATCTACATTTGTGAATACACACAACTTCACTCCCTTTGTTCATCTGTACCATAGTCCAAACTGAGTAGTGCCTCTGAGGTACTATAAAACATGCTCAGGTGTCTTCCAAAATAATTTGGTTGGCTTAACCATATCTTGGCTCAGTTGGTTGACTGCATAGCACATATCTGGTCATGTGTTCACAAGATACATGGGTGAACCCACTAACTATCGATAAATGGTAGCATCCACTTCTTCACCTGAAGTGGCATCCTCCTTCCTCCAAATTGTTCTTATTGAGAAATCAATGCTAGCAGAATTAGGGTTAGATTCATCTTCCTTGATAATTACTTGTGAATTTTGTTGGCTTGTTTTATTTCTTTATTATATTATCTTTCAACAATAAATTACCAAATTATGAGTGTATGAAGATCACAAGAAAAAGAGACACAAGATGTAGGCACTTTACCAGGGAAAAACCCCTATCTGGGGGAAAACCCAATCTAACTTCTTCCTTTAGTAATTAAGATGAGATAATTTGAGACTCTTCAACCTAGACACAAACCTCCTCCAATCACCAAGTCAACCCTTCCTTCCAACAACTTCGATCTAGACCTTCAACCTTGCAGTAACAACACTTCGACCCAACAAATCCAGAATTTCGACCTTCCCAACAACAGAACTTCAACCCAACACATTCAAAATTTTGACCTTCCCAGTAATAGAACTTTGACCTAGCACATTCAGAATTTCGACCTTCCCAGCAACAAAATTTTGATCCAATAAATAGCCCAGTAACTTCACATAAAAGAGAGAGAGAAAGATAGCCTAGAAACTTCGACTTGCAATTCTTCCTTTTTCTCCTTGAACTTCACACTTTTTCTACACTTCCTTGATGTGTATTGAACTTGTTGAGTTGAAGTTCAAATAGATCGAACTGATCTTGTATATATAGTCTCTTCTGTGGGTCGAATTATCCTCTTATAGGTCGACTTGATGAGGCAAGGTTCGACTTAATGTGGAGGTGACAAATTACATCTTTAATTCAATAATAATTATTTTTACATGATTAAAAAGCCCAAGAATGGTCTCATTAAATGGACAATGATTCTAATGACTCAATATAAAACCTAGAAGCCCTCAATGGGAAATTTGACCTATAAAATGATGACCCAAGCATGAAACCCATGCTTTAATAAGTCTTTGTAATAATAATAATAAAATATTTTTCATTCGTTGACTCAAATATAGATATGAAGGCCGAAGCTAGTTACAGTCTTCAACACTCCCTCTTAACTAGGGAGGTATTCATAATTTACACACGTATACACAAGTACAAGGAAGATCTAAAAACATAAGAATTACGAACAAATTAGGCACACGTGGTGCCACAGACTAGATTCTTGACCAAGGAAATCTATCCGGCTAGGACTAAGATTGAATAAATATTTCAGCCTCTCTAGGTATCAATAGGCTTACTTGCTAACCATCAACCCAAGGAACTAGGTGCATAATGCAAGGTTAGAGCTCTATGACCAACACCACCCTCCCTAATTTGGGAACTAGACATCAACGCATATGCCAATGAGATGTCCTCCTAGACATTTTGTATCACACAAGATGCCTCCTCAAGTCTCTTTCAAACACTTTTTATTAACAAAATCAGTGATATCAACCAAACCAAGCATGCTTCTCAAATCTTCAAACTTCTTATTAGGAAGAGACTTTGTTAACACATCAACTACATGTTTGTTGGTCGGAACATATTGTAGCTTCACAATCCCATCTTGTACCAAACTTCTAATATAGTGGTACTTATTGTTGATATCATTCATCCTTGTATGGAACACGAGATCTTCAAACATCTTAAATTTTTCTTTGATTATCACAATTTAACACTGTAGGACTTAAAGGTTTCTCAAACAAATCTGACAGAAGTTTCCTCAACCATACAACCTCCTTTCCTACTTCACATGCAACCACATAGTCAACTTCAACACTAGTTAAAGCAACAAGATCTTTCTTTCTACTCATCCATGAAATCATTGCAGATCTCAAACTAAAACATCCACTAGTAGTGCTTCTTCCATCATTCTCACTGCCATCCCAATCAAAATATGTCAAACTTGTCAGCTTGATTTCCTTGCTATCATACTTTAGGTAGTTATGAATAGTACCACGTAGTTATCTTAATATATGCTTGACATCTATCCAATGATCATGATGAGGCTCCAATTGAAATTGACTAAGAATGTTCACAGCAAAACATATATTTGGTCTAGTGTTTACCAGATACATCAAAGAACCCACCAACTTTCTATAGGTGGTAGGATCTATGAGACTTGAGTCAGAGCTTCTCAGCTTCTTGAGATTGGTGATCATGGGATTAGTCATGGGCTTGGAATCCATCATACTAAATTTCTACAAAAACTTAATTATATACTTTCCTTGCCCAAGATATATCTCCCCATGTCTCTGCCATACTTCCAAACCTAGGTAATAATGCATCAGTCCCAGATCCTTCATCTCAAACTTGGTTGCCAACATCTTCTTGCATTCTTGTATCCTTCTCTCTACACTTGTAATAATAGATCATCCAGATATAGTAGAATAATGATTGACTCATTATCTACAACATTGAAATAGAGATTTGTATCAACAAAACTTTTGATGAACCCGATTCTTAGAAGATATTCATCCATTCTTGCATACCATGCCCTAGGAGCTTGCTTCAAACCATATGGGACTTTCTTGAGTCTACAAACATGAGTGTCTTTTCCATTTATTTCAAATCCTTCAAGTTGTTCAATGTATATTTCTTCATCGATGGTTCCATTCAAAAATATTGTTTTTACATCCATTTGATGGATATTCCATCCCATTGTTGCAACCAGCGAAACTAAAGACATTATAGTAGTATATCCTGCGGTGGGTGCAAAGGTTTCTTCATAGTCTATGCCTTCCTTTTGAGAGAAACCCCTTGCAACGAATCTAGCTTTGCGCTTGTCTATGCTTCCATCAAAACGTGCTTGATCTTGTAGATCCATTTAGAAGTGATAACTGATTTGTCACTTGGTCTAGGAACAATTTCCCAAACCCCATTCTTCATTATGGGTTGATATTCTTCCTGCATAGCCTTCTTCCATACTTATTGATGAGACAATTCCTCAAATGTAGTTGGTTCAACTCCAATTAGTTTTGTCATGTATGCAACATATCCAGAATATCTTTTTGGTCTTTTTTTCCCGAAAGTTCCTTGCAGCTCCATGTCCTTCGACATCTTCAAGAGTAGCTTTTAACCAATTTGGCCTCTTCCTTGTGTCGGGTATGATCACAGGTTGAATAGGCTCACTTGGTCCTTCTTCTTTGAATAGGGGTATGTGTTGGGCAATTTATTGGGCTTAAATTGCTGCATTAAATATCGACCAGGAAAACTCGTAAGCTTTTGATGATGCCAGCACTATATGTGCAGAAGTAGGCGACTAATTCTATGTCTAATTAAATTATCTACGGTTCAATATAATATGAAAGGGAAGAGGCTCCTAACTTAGGAGATCTTGGTTGTCCTTCCCTACAATATCATAGAGAAACCATAAAACTAGAAA
>APFE030645070.1:0-10198 GCA_000404065.3 Pinus taeda | reverse complement strand
CATATATGTGAGAATAGGAACATCGAGGATGAAAAACACTTCCTCTTAGAGTGCCCCGCGTACAACCACATTAGATCTCAGTTTCACAATCTTTGTTACAATACTGACCTTCCTAGCCTTTTACAATGTCAAAATTATAGTGAGCTTGGGAGGCTTCTGTCCAAGCTTTTTGAGCATAGGAATAAAATCTTAAATCAAAATAAATAATTTGTTTCTTTAGGTCCGATAGACCAATGTTTGGTTTCGGGTGGACGTTAACCATCATCATCATCATCCTCATCAATTAGATAAAATTATTTTACAAATATTAGAAATAAGCTAATTACAACATCTCTTTACGAATTTTAACAAATGTTACTGAACAACAAAAATATTTATCTCATACACATATACACACACACACACACACATATATAAAACTAAAACCATCACAATAAAAAATAAATATCTCACAAATTGTAAATTTCAATCTTTTCAATCATCAAATATAGTGTACTCTCAAATTGTAAATTTCAATCTTTTCAATCATCAAATATAGTATGGAGCATAAATTTCATATATTTTCTGTCACGCTTCCACAATTTTTTTTTATTTTTTTTTTTTTTTTTATCTATTATAACACAGCAATGTTAACTTTTCTACCTAAGCATTATTACTATGACTTACACATTGTTTGATGCATTCAAACCTTACAATTACATAAGCATTGCTACTTTGTTATATTTATGGCTTGATATATGTTTTATAGTCGCACTCACACATACCTACTTACCTTCCTCGTGATCCTGACTTCAATGATTCAAGTTACATTATACCTTAATCATATGTAAATGAAAAGGACATAACCCACGGGCTATGGAAATAGATTATTCGTTGACCACGCAAATATATGTTTGTATGCAAATGTTGATAATGGAATGTTTATTACATATCCCGAGAGATCGGGATTGATCATCTGTCCGGTCATCGTATTCTCGGACCAGGTGTAAGCATCCTCCATCGTCCATTTGGAAAGATGTGAGGCAGATGGCAAACTTGCCATGTGCGTCCTGTACATTGAAGTTTACGGCCCTGACTCCTCGGCCTAGTTGCTTTTCGCGCCAGAAAACCTCCATGGTAAACCGGCAATCGAACGGTTGACAAATCTTTCTGCAGATCAAGGGTTCACAATAAGCCACGAATCGGTAACCATCTGGAGGGTTTATAACTTGTCTACACTTTCGGGTTGCCATAATGTTTATTCCATTTCCTCCGCCTCGTTCCAGCTCTGTAGCCTCATGGTGCTCCGCCGCATCGGTCTTTGTCTCAGGCATGCAGATCTGGCCACTATTCATCTTCATTGCTGTTTGAAGGTAAGGTACCCATGTTACAGAACCCAGGTGCAGCTCGGATATGGTTATTGTTTTATTTCTCTGCTCTGGATTCCTTCACAGTTTGATACCAGGTTTACATGGTGCTAACATCGTTGCAGTTTTTGCGCAGGTATGGAACCTTCCACCATAAGGGACAAGGGTTCCTCTTTCAGTCGTCTTTCTCACCGACAGGTAAGCATCAACCCCACCTTCCGCAACTATACATACAGGTTCTATGTAGTCAGGGTCTAAGTTGTGTTCATCCGCTTGACAGGGGTTCTGACAGTGAGTCTCAAATCTGTTCCCTGCACAAGCTCGGGGTCTCTTGAAGGCATGTAGTGTTAGCTTTTTTGTGTATTAAAACCCTTCACTAGGAATTCCGATGGTTGTATTACTGTGGTTCATGAATGATTTACAACTCTGTCTTAGACTAAGTACTGGCATTTTATTCTTTTTGAAACACAGTCTATTATTATTTCTTGAGCTCAGCTTCGGCTCGAATGGTTGATTAATCGTTGTTGTTTATGGACAAAGTGACTTTACGACCGTCTGGTCATTTGTTTCAATAAACCGTGCAATTTGCTTTTCAATGATCAATATATATATTTCCAGGTCTTTTTATTGAATGTTTGAGTTTTTACCACAGTTCAGATGAATGAACCTATGGCCATTCGACTCCGGCTTGGTTACCTCCACTGGCTGAGCGTAAGCTCCCGTTGCAATGGTTACCAGGTCAGGGTTTCACCGGCTATAATCCGCCTGAGAGTGCATGTAACCCTGGTTACCCTGCTCTGTCCTCGGCGTCCATGCTTATGTTATACAGGAATGGTGCATGTTTTATTTCAGCGTTTACATAGTATGATTAAAGTAATATGAAGTCGTTATAGTGCATTCTGGTTTAAAATACCCCCGTTGAGGTTCTCCTCACGGCCTTGCGCTAGGGTTTCTATGATTAACACCTTTATTTATTTGTGCGTATAATGTATTACAGTGCAGAGGATAACTCCAGTTCGACATTGCTATGTTTGTAAATGTATATGCTTTAATATACAGATAGACTACAATTCCTTTTCAATGCGGAACATATGTGTCCATTATATCTTTAAATGTTGCTGTATAAATGTTTCTTGATTCGGTTCTTGAACGGGTCTTAGGGTTTTTCAGAAATCTTTACAGTGTTGTATACTTTCGTTTAATGATGAGGCCTGTACGTTTGTTTTAGATTCTTATTGCTAATGGTTGCAAAGCATTTGGAATGGAATACGTTTCCTTATCGCAGGTCTATCCCTGCATTCTCTGTTATAATACAAAAGGCTGTTATAATACAAAAGGTATTGTTTTTCCTTATTCTCAGTTATAAAAGAGTAGCTAGTATCGGTCTCTGTTTAAGTTATAGAGTTACTCTTTTTTATTTATTTTCAAGAAAGGAACAGCTAATATTAGTCTCTATCCGAGTTAAAGAAATTAATATTCTTTACCTTCTATACTCAAGAAAGAACAGCTAATAACCATCTCTGTCCGAGTCATAGCTATTACTCTTCTTATCATATATTTCAAGAAAATAGCAGTTATTATCAGTGGTTTTCCTTCAACACAGAATAATAACAGAAATGTTTCTAGTAGATGTATGCCTTGTGAGCCATACCTGCTCTTCCGCAACCTACTTGTAATTGCTTGCCAAACCTCCCGACCGTAGGAAGACTTCTCTTTGATCTTCCATCCCCAAGAACTTGCAGGTCCTACTCGACCGCAATAACACTGGACTCGCCAGTAAACGCTATCTGATCCTAACCAGACTTAGCGTGCACAAGAAATTCTTTTCCTCTTATGCCATCTGATCCTAACCAGACATAGCATCCAAAAGAAAAATGTTTTTCCTTTTTCCTCCCTTGCCATCTGATTCCCCCCCAACCAGACTTGGCAATTCCCCTTTTTCCTCTAGGGTCTCAAATACCTCAAGGTAGTTAGGGTTCCAGCATAACTGACTCATCAGTTACTTAACCAAGATTAATCATAACTCAGTTCCAATAATGTCAACACAATTATTTTTCATTAACACAAAATTAATAACCAGAATATATATATATAATTTCAAATAAAGTCTCTTGTTCAATAATTACTTTTATCATTTACCAACATTACTTTTCACAGGGGATATTACATTTTCATATACTTTTTAATTATAAATTAAAAAAATAAAAAATTACTTTTAATTAAATATTGAAACAATAACTTTTTTATTATTAAAATTAAAAAAAATATTTATAAAATAATTCTTATATAATATATATATAATATATATATATATATATATATATATTTATAAACAAAATTAAATTTAGTAATTTTTTTAATTTATGGAATATAAAACTTTAAATCACATGGTTTATAATAAAATTTTTATAAAATAATGACTATGTGTTTCCATGGATTTTAAAATTACTTGAGATCACACCCTAGTTATATTTTTGCCCATAAAATTTCATACTATAACCATCTTAATACATCTTATCAACCATCTATACTAACCCTATATACTTCTTATATCTATTTTAAAAATTTAAATTCATTAATATATCAAATTTCTAAATCTATTAAATTTTTATCATTTAATTGCAAAATACTAATAACATGAAATTAATGATATTTAATATATATATATATATTATAACTTGATTTTTGATAGATCTTATAGGTAATAATCTAATTTAATTTATAATATTGGAAAATTATATATTAAAATAATAAATTGTATTATAATTATTGCTTTTTAATTTAAAATAAACTTTTATTTTATTTTCATTATTGTGATTTATAAGATTAAATTTAAAATTTAAAATATAAAAATTTGAAGATCTCAAATCTGTTTTTTAATTTTATAGTTTACATTTAATAATAAATTATAAAAATTAAAATTTCATAAAATCAAAATTAATTATATTCGAAGAGATTTAACACAATTTTAAAATTATAAAATTACAAAAATTAAAAGACGATATGATATTTAAATCCAATATTACAAATTGTCTAGGTTTGGAAAAAGCTTATTAAACTTCATGAATAATCAAAAACCAATTTCAAACGCCCAAAATTTTCCATTTTTAGGCCGATAGGCCTTTCCTTTGAAAGAGACCTTCGTCGTCCCTTTCATTCTCGTGTTGACACGTGGCATAAAATCCTCTAAAGGTATTGATCTGAGGGTTAGGCTTCCAGCGAGATGGTTGAGGTAACCACTTCGCCCACAAGCTCCGCGTCCGATGGGCATTCTTGCGATGATGTTAGGGTTGAGGGCGCTCTGCAACAGCGCGAAGGTCTTCGGGCATTTCCTCAAGAACGATGTTACCGGTTTCTTCGAGAAGCCCTCTTCGGCAGGAGCTTCCACTGTTTCTTCCACCGGAGGTTCTAGACTTTCTTCATGAGCAAGTGGCTTCTCCTCTTCAGGCAGCCTCAGGATCTCGGCGGGAACAATCTTTTCGGCCTCTTCAGTCGGAACTTCAATAGCTTCACTTGACGCCCGTCCGCCTTTCTCCTCTTCTTCCTCCTTTTGCTCCTTGGCCGGTTCAGCGCCGCCTTCAATTTCCGGGCTAGCTGTAGATGTCCATGGTTCAATCTCCTCTGGAATGTCAGGTTCACGAAGTAGAGGAATAAGATCTGTGGGACTTTTACCTCTCTCTTCTTGATCTGCATGTGGAGGGCTATTTCATGCAATTTAGGCAGATTCATTCAATTTTTGCCATGATTTCTTCATCCATGTGAGGATGACCGAGTTCGAATCTTCATTCCTGCATGCAACGGGCATGGAATCGATCATGTGACCACCACCACCCTTTTCGAAAATGGGGCATGGGATTTAATAATTATTTAAGATAGTCAAAGCTTTGGTTCGATTCCCGGCGTGTTCACCATTTATATGGGAATATTACCCATTGCGAGATCCTCTGACTCTGTCATTCCCCCATGCTATTTTTTTAAAAGAAGAAACTATGATTGAATAATTTTTAGTCGCAAGTTTCTCTTAAAAAGAACACAAATTTGTCTGAAGAATGAAGTAAGCATTTCATAAAACCTATTGCAGTTTTGCAGGGATAGTGTGATTATTAGTTGCAGGTTTTCATAGTCGACGATTGTGTCTATCTCCGGCCCGAGCAGGTACTGAATTCGATCTTGGAACCGGTGAAGCTTCTGTTGGTTTAAAGGTTCTTGTTTTCGTTAGGGTTTCTAACTTCTTGTTCTTGTTAGGGTTTCTAACATTTTTGCCCCCCTTTTTCTGCAGGTCACAAGAATTATGGAGACCGTGCTGCCTCTGTTCAATCCTCTCAGGGAAGAGCGAGAGGAGATGGAGAAGCAGAAGGCCGAAATTGTCTGGGAGGCCAAGAAAATAGTCCGCCGAGAGCTATGGGGCGGGTTAGGCTTCATGACTTTACAGACAGCGTATTTAATGTGGCTCACCTTCTGCGAGCTGTCGTGGGATGTGATGGAACCTATCTGTTTCTTTCTCACCTCTATTTATTTCTTAGCAGGCTATGTTTCTTTCTCACCTCTATTTATTTCTTAGCAGGCTATGCGTTTTTCCTTACGACTTCGACTGATCCCACATTTGAAGGTTTCTTCCATGCTCGTTTCAAGACCACGCAGAAACGACTAATGAAAAAGAGGAATTTTGACATGGAACGATTCGAAGAGCTTCGCATGATTGCCGGGCCGCCATTGAGGCATTCTGCATGTGGAGGGCTATTTCATGCAATTTAGGCAGATTCATTCAATTTTTGCCATGATTTCTTCATCCATGTGAGGATGATCGAGTTCGAATCTTCATTCCTGCATGCAACGGGCATGGAATCGATCATGTGACCACCACCACCCTTTTCGAAAATGGGGCATGGGATTTAATAATTATTTAAGATAGTCAAAGCTCTGGTTCGATTCCCGGCGTGTTCACCATTTATATGGGAATATTACCCATTGCGAGATCCTCTGACTCTGTCATTCCCCCATGCTATTTTTTTAAAAGAAGAAACTATGATTGAATAATTTTTTAGTCGCAAGTTTCTCTTAAAAAGAACACAAATTTGTCTGAAGAATGAAGTAAGCATTTCATAAAACCTATTGCAATTTTGCAGGGATAATGTGATTATTAGTTGGGACAAGAGCTGCACCGAGATCCAAAACCACCAGCAGATTGAACACTAACGAAGAACAATACAACTCCCAGGAGCCACCCAAGGAAGCAATTGAAGTATCATCCTCTGCAGGTCTAAAACCTGAGAATGAACCAGAAGACAAATATCTGGATTAATTTAATGTTACTGTTTTAGATTTTTATATTTACGCACTGAGGGGTTCCCTCTCGGAGAAGTGACTGCCGAGAAGAACTCCTTTAGTTGCTATTTTTTCTGTGAAGAATTTCCTCAGTTGTTACTCTGCACTGTTTAATCTTGAAATCATCCGTTCAACTTCTTCATCTTTTGACAACAATTTTCAATATTTACCGTGCGGCTTTGGTCCATCTACAGGCAGACTTTCCTCTTCTGCGCATCCAGAGTTCACAGATCTCTTGCTTTAGTTCTGTATATCTATAAAGTGATTTCACTTACGAAAGTACAACGTGTTATCTATATAACTTTGATATGTCTGCAACACCTTTAATTAATCATTTTGAGATTAGTATGCAACTTGAACAAAAGTTCCATTAGTATATTCGCTGATGGAAATAATAAATGTTGCTCTACCTTGTTTCTGAAGTATGTTTTTAAGCCATTTTGGATTTTTAACCGATGTCTCAGTCAGTCGGACATTGACAAGATATGACATTTGAGTTCTATTTTAACGATGGATTTTGTTTTTAAGCCATTTTGGATTCTTAACAGATGTTTCAGTCAGCAGGACATTGCCAAGATATGACATTGGAGTTCTATTTTACAGAATTCTTTTCCCACGAGATTTGTCATCAGGTCAGTCTGATTTTAAAATTTTAAGTTATTTTTTTCATATGCCTTCAAATAGCTTATAGAGAAGCAGAGGACATAAGGTGAGGGAAATGGGTGCGTTGTCAAATGAATTGAATTGAATTGAATGTATCAGGGGGAGAGTGATAAAAAGTATTATGAATGAATTTGAATGCATTTTTACTAAACTTGAAGCATCACAAAGAGTACAGTGTTAATGAATGCCTTGCCATTGTCATAAATATTGTTTCCTCCCTCTATGGTGTTTCATTCAAGTCACACTGCAGATTATTTTTTATTTCCAAAACTAGGCTTTCTGGGATAGACTTATAGTTATTACATACACTTGCCTTTTATCCTTTTATTAAGGAAGTTGGTTGCTCCCCGGATCAAATAACCTTAGAAGCACGTACCACTATGAGATTGCATGACCATATTGCTTTCCACAAATTGAAAAAGGCAAAATACAACCTTTGGACCTGCAAAACATGGCCTTAAAAGCAAATTACGCTGAAATCTATTGTTGTAGTGTTCTGTTAATGTGAAAGGATTCTCGTATTTTCTCTGACCAATAAGATGGTTGTTTTTATCTAATCACATTGCAGCAGATCATTTTTGATGTCCACAACTAGACTTCCTGGATAGGCTTATAAATTATTACATACATTTACCTTTATTCTTTTATCAAGGAACTTGGTTGCTCCCCTCCTTTTTGATGTCCACAACTAGACTTCCTGGTTTGGATTTGCCAACAGTGTGATTCTTGTAGCAAAGAACAAGAACAGTACTGTGAGAAGGTTGTCTGGACATATAACGGCATTTATTTGGATGGGTCTCCCACATTTGGAGGTTATTCTTCTTTGATGGTTTGTGACCAAAGGTACAATTAGCTGTATGATTCATGCATTGCGATCAATTTTTTTTATTCAAAGATCTGGACCAAATACAGATTTAATCGATTTTGTAATGTGAAATTAAGCAGGTTTGTAGTGAAGATCCCAGAGAATTGGGATCATTTTTCTTTTTGTTTGAAAGATCTAGAGCAAATACAGATTTAATCGATTCTCTAATGTGAAATTAAGCAGGTTTGTAGTGAAGATCCCAGAGAACCTGCCCTTAATGCAGCAGCCCCATTGCTATGCGCAGGAATAACTGTATACAGCCCCATGCAATACTTCCAAATGACAGAGCCTGGAAAAAGCCTTGGCGTTGTGGGGCTTGGTGGTTTGGGACACATGGCTGTTAAATTTGGCAAAGCTTTTGGATTGAAAGTAACGGTGATCAGTACAACAGTCACAGCCACCACCACAACAACAATGGCCGCAGCACAGAGCAGCTTTTAGGCAAAGTTGCAACAATGAAGGAAGAGAAGGGCACTCCTCCTCCTGAGCCCACCCACAAGCAACGAACATCAGATCAGGACCAGCCCTCTCCCTTGAGAAGAGGAGTTGGAAGGCCACCTAAGCATGTCAAAAGAGCATCAGGAGCAGATGATGAGCCACCTTCAAAGGCCACAGGGGATCCAGAAGCAGTTTCAAGGGCGAGAAAAAGACTCAGAAAATGAGAGCAACTTCCTGTTTTTGTACATGGATTCGGATTCTGCTCAGGCCACCCCAGCTGGACTATTATGTAAATACAGAGAATTTTTGTTTAGTCGAATAGATGGAGATGAAATTCCATGCAGGTAAATTATCTATATATATGCATATATTCTCGGGAAGAAGCATCCATCTTGTCTGTAAAAATTGTATCCAGTGCGTTTCTGTTGATTGTTCAGCGATTGAATGTTTCCAATTGAGGCAACAATCCCTAAACTGGTGCTCATTTGTTATTTGAAGGCCCTGTAACATATGACCGACTGCTGAGAGCACTTAGCATCTGTTTCTGTTAGTGTTTATCAGTGAATTTTTACAGTTATAAAGAAGAATCCTCTCAATTTTTGTCCATTCCTATTGCAGAATATTGGCATTAAAATTTACTGAAAAATTCACCCCAGTTTTGTAATTTGGCGGTTGTAGTTTCTGTACAAATTCAATTCGTCTGTAAATGGGCATTGCAGTGGAGCTTCCATTGATTGTTTACCGTGGTTTGCTGTAATTGCTTTAGTAACAAAAAATCTAACATGCAAATCCAAGCTAAGGCCTTTGTAATACAATGGAATTCCAATTAGTGTTAGTCTTTCTGCAAGTTGGGATTTTTTTCTATTATATTGTAATTGAATTTCCATTAGTCTTTTTGCAAGTTGGGGTTTTTCACATTACATTCTAATTGAATTTCAGTTAGTCTTTCTGCAAGTTGGGATAATTATATTGGTTGAATTCATATTGATCTTTCTACAAGTTGGGATTTTTTCAATTATATTAGTTGAATTACAATTAGTCTTTCTGCAAGTTGAGATTTTTTTCGATTCTACTGTATTCCTTTTTTAACTATCTCAAATACAAATAGTCATATGAGCATGTGCTTCTTGGGTGTAAAAATATAATGGAGAGCGCTCTGTGTTACGATCTGTGAAGATATGACAGGGTAGCAGCTCTGACCACGAAATATATAATTAAATACATGGCAATCCAAACCCCTGATCATGATTATTTTATTCCTCCTGGCTATCCAAACCCCTGATCAGTATAATTTTATTCCTCGTGGCAATCCAAACTTCTGATCACGGTACACTTTTGTGCAATAGCTTTTTTAATTGTGTTCTGTGGACTACCATCTGAACCATAATAACATTAACAGGTCTAAAATTGAAATGTCTTTTTATTTTTTGGGCCCCTCTTGGGTGCTGTGGGACAACCATGATACCATTAATAAGTATAAAAATGAAGGGTCTACTGTAGGAGTAAGATAATGGTTATTAGTTTTTTTAGTTCCAAGGTTAAGGTATAAAAGAAATTTATT
>APFE030645068.1:0-14092 GCA_000404065.3 Pinus taeda | reverse complement strand
TATCAGGATCTTCGGTAGTCACCCCATGGAAGTGGGGTAAAGCAGAGGGGCTAATGTTCTTCATTTTCATCTCACCATTGGTCTCTCGGATAGGGAAGGCACCCTCTATCCTCTCATCTCCTCCTCGATTATCAGCCATAGTTTCAGGTGGAGTGGTCTCTAACTCTTCTTCTTCTATAAGGCTTTGGTATGCCTCGTGGTGTTCACCTATAGTTTCCTCTGGATCACTGTCGTCACCGAAGAGTGAAGGGTGACTGAGTGAGGTGGTGGGGGTGTTAGGTAGGAATTTTCCTGATCTAGCTCTGTTCCTACGAGGCATGAAGCAAAAAGACTTCTTTTTGATTGCTTGTGTGTTTTTTCCTGTGCTCCTGCAAAAATGAAACAGATTGATTGCAAACTTGAAATTCTAGTCTATACTTGCAGAATTGAAAGACTAATCTATGAAAGCAGGAAAGACTAATCTATGAAAGCAGGAAAGACTAATCTATGAAAGCAGAATGGAAATGAAGCAAACTACTTAGCAGAAGGTGAGAGGAAGAATTTAGAAGAAAAGCAACAATTACTAATACTCTGACGCTTCCCCGGCAATGGCGCCAAAAAGATGGTGAGCTCCAGTATTGTAGCAATAATGCTACAAGTCCTGGGGCTTCCTGTCTCTCATTTTATCAACCCGGTTGTTCGTACAAACTTGGAAGCGACGGTGCTATATGCACAAGTACTAGCTCTTGTCGCAGCTGTCACTTGATCAGCTGGCACAAGTTCGCTAGGGCTCAAGCCAACTTCTATGGCTCACAGAAGAAGCTCTATCAATGATGGATGAAAGCTAGCTCAAAGAAGACTAGTCTACTTGACAAAAATGAACTAAAAGTAAATCAAAGCATGTAAACCTAGGAAACCCTAATTTAACCAGTCTAACTTCTATAATGCAATGCATGTGAATGAAACTTCTACCAATGCTGCTAATACCTCTAATAAGTGAAAGTGCATGGATCTAAACTACTTGCATCATAAAAGACATGTTTTTGTGCTTTTCATTAAGTAGGTGGAATGATTGCAATTTTGTGCTTATTAGGATTTGGTTGTGCAGATTGGATGGAGAAGGAAGGAAAGCGTGGGATAGGTTGGGGAGGCTAGGTGAGGTCCCTATGGACCCTCGGCATCCATCCACAGAGGTTTTCCACGTTCAGAAGCTCGGCAACCGAGTGAATGACCTCCTACAGGATGTCTGCAGGGGATCCTACAGGATACTCAGGGGTTTCTACAGGATGTCTCTAAACTGCTACAGGATGATCTACCGTGAAGGATTAACGTGATGGATGAGTGATGGAATGATAAGAAGAGATATGCGAAGTAGGGATCAGGCTGGTGATGGCTCAGAAGTGGAAGGATGAGATGGGAAACGGGTGTAGGGAGTATGTTGAAGTGAAGTCGATTAAAGGCCAAGGAATGAAGCTACGTGAGGAATGGGAGACTTTAGGAGAGGACAGAATGAAGTGAGGGTCGAGGGGATGTGGTTGCATGCGTGATCAAGATGGAGGTAATGGTAATGGAATGGGAAAGAGAGGAGTGTAGATGAAATGAATGATTGTGACTGTCACCAAACCGAAAATACATCAACTTAAATTACTTATGCCGAAAATTCAATGAACAGCAATCCAAAACGTGAGGAGAAATGTGTATGAGGCTGTAATGAAAGTGTGTGTGCAGGTGTGACTGACAAGGAAGCATTTAATCAAGACCAAGACTGTATTGCAGCAATCATCAAGTAAAGTAATGTGTGTTTTTGGTGGTTAGTTATGGACTGCACCCCAATCTTCAAGAGAGATGGCAGTGAGCCTTAACAACCATTTTGCTGGAGCTCCAATTGATGGCATATATCCTCTGCTACACTGAGCAAGTGGAAACAACTGTACCATAAGAAAAATCTATCCTACTCATGAGAAAACCAAATCATCAAACTATAATTCGAATTGCATGTGCAAACGAAAACTTAAATTGCTGGAAATGAAATGGAAACAACACTACAACAGAGGGGATCTATGGCTCTCAGGTTGGGCCCTAACCTGAGAGCTATAGTCTCCTAAGAAAACTCAGAAATAGATCACAAACTACCTTCTTTATTCATAAAACTGGTGTCATGCCGAATTGGCTTACAAAAAGGAACAAAACAGAACTGTGCTCCGAAATTACAATGATAATGTGAGAGTTTCAACAACCATCTAAGGCTAAGGCCTTCATACTTATACAAAAAAACGATGAGCCACCGAGTTCCCTTGATTTTAGGGGCTCGACTGTCCAACTAGAGTTTGACTGCGGATCCCGTAGGGCAGTCATAACTACTGCTCTCGTAGAACAGTTTATGACTGCTGTTCATGTAGGACAGCTGGCTGCTTCTTGAGCTCGGAGGGGAGATGGATTGGAGCTCGGAGTTCTTGGTGGAATCACGAGGATGTCCCCAGACTGTGGGCATCCTCACAATCAGCAGTGCCACCTTATTGTTCTCCTTTCCTTTTTCGTTGTTCTGATCCCTTTTATGCCAAACCTGAATGCCAATGCATTAGTCACGTAGATAGTGTCTAACCTTCCTCCTACAAACAACATGAATAAACTAAGAAATGCATGCATAAGCAAATAAAGATGAATGGTTGAGCAAGTAAAATAGGCCAAAATGAGCCCAAATTGTACCAAAATTGGGGCTCATCAGTAAGGATGATAAGGAGGTAGAAAAAATGGCACTAAGTAAAGAAAGAGATAGTAAACCAAAGAATCAAGCAAGTAAAAGAAAAGTCACCATAGAAGACAACAACAGTAACCTGAAACAGAGAGAAGAAGACAAAAGTAAGAAGCAGAAGATGGACCAGCCCAAAGATATGCTGGACATAGAAATTGAAGAAATATGGCAGTAGATGATGAAGCAGTTCAAATGGAGGAAAATGGTAGCAGCAACAAGCAAGATCAATTAGAAATTGAACTTGATTGACAGGAAGAAGAAAATGGAGAAAAAGACAATAGAAGTGTAGCAACAAAAATGGAACAAATCATGTGGACAATTATAGAACAAAGTATGGGATCCAGGAAATCCAGGACCAAAAGACACATGTTCAGGAGATCATGAATACTTTCTACCTTGGGAGTCTGTTGCAGGAGCATTGAATCAAGAGAAAATCATTGTAATTAGTAGACATAGGGGGTCATGCATTTTAGGAAATAGTTTTCCTAAGTCTCAAGTCAATGTAATATTTAGGCCCATTTAAATATGATTTAATTAGATGTTCTCAAAATAAATAAATGAGAACATGAGTAGTTCCATGATCTTAGGAGCAAGGGAGAGATTTTAGGCATAAAAGGGAGAACATATGTGGACCATTGAGCAAAACAAGGGGCTTTTTTGTTTTAAAACAGAGAAAAGCTAGAGTGGATAAAATTCTACCACATATGTATGCATGTAGCAAGATTTAGGGCTTTTGTTAGAGGATGGGATCAGGTCCTTCATAGTAATCCAATCCTTTAGTTCCCATATAAAAATATGTAAGCCTACGGGAAGAAGGAGGAGGCTGTCGATAGTAGAATCTAGCCTGCGTGTATGTGGATGAGAGAGACTGAGGAGTCTCAAATATAATCTGTCTTTTACATTAATATATATACAGATTAATTCTAAATGTCTCGATAGAGTGTGAATTGTGTGGTTATGATGAATTATGAATTGAAATCGTAGGTTCTGTTACATAAGGTGTGCAGGTAGAGTTCTGCGGAACACGTAGAGGAGACATTGAGGACACATGATCAGAACAACGAAGTGAATTGGGCGAAACAAAACCCAAGTGGACAACAAAGAGACAAGAATAATTCAAGAGAATGGAAGGGACCATTGAATCCAATTGGAGCATCAGAGTGGTGCAGTAGAAGGATCAGAAGTCCGAAACATTTAAGGAGGCCAAATCACTGAGGAATTGAAGAAAACATGAAAAATTTCCAAGTAAAAGGGACGAGCGGAGAAGTCCAGTATTAATACTCAGTAGTCGTTGGATCTTCAAAGATCAACGACCACAATTGAAAGTCGAATCGCATTATGGAGGTAACAAAGGATGGTAACCACAGATATATCAACTCCAACGAGTGATTGTCGATATCGCCAACAACAAAATCGAAAATCGCGGAATCGGTGATTCGTAGTGAAAGAAGTTAAGACTGCGGGAAGTTCCAATAGCCTATAACGATTATTGGTATATCGAAGCGCGGACCATCATAGTTCGGTGCAGCAGAAGTGTGGATTATGTAAAGACTATAGGTTTTAACCCGTGCAGAAATTACCTGCATACGAATTCTAAAACACCGAAAATAAACAATGTGAGAGCATAACACATAAAACACATATACACAGAGATTTCCCCTGGATTGCAAAACCGGGACTA
The DNA here is from genome assembly GCA_000404065.3 of Pinus taeda. NCBI lineage: Eukaryota > Viridiplantae > Streptophyta > Pinopsida > Pinales > Pinaceae > Pinus > Pinus taeda. Next base: position 9,680 of record APFE030645068.1, on the reverse strand, counting down.
CTAGCTTGATTTTTCACTATGTTCCTTTCAATGTTATAATACATATTTATACATGCCAAAGCTTCCAATACCATGGACCGAAAACCATCGCATCCAAAAACATGTGCGAAAATCATGCACAAAACCATAGGTACGTCTGCCCAACCTAACATAGGTTCCAAAACCAAAATTTTCCGAGGTGCTACCCCAAACCCCATAGAGTGGGGTTACTTGCATGTCTCAAACCTCCTATGACTCCCCCTGCTATGCAATTGGTGCAATGAAGGGGGGGCTCTGCCCCCCTTCTAACCCCCTGGTTAACTACGTGGGCTAGTCATGGAAAGAATATAACACAACCCAACAAAGACCAGACCCGACGATATTATAGTCGTGGTTCTATAGAATTTGGAATCCGGCATATCGGTTCGGAGGGGAATTTCCTTTGCATTCCCAAATATTAATATTTATGATAGTTTATATGGCATGGCTTTTAAGCAAAAACATGTGTATTCACTTCGATATTGGAGATTGGAGTCAGAGAAGGGTTATGGCCTATGTATATGACCATTGATAATTATCGATAGTGATTGTGATGAGGTTTTAGCGTCGGGTTCTGTGCAGAACCGTATAAAGGAGGAATAAGGGATATTTGCATGGAATTCCTTTGTATAAGGGTTTCACCGAGAGATTAGCACCCATAGTGTTTTGTGGTAATATATATATATATATATATAGATGTGAAACCAAAATATATAAAGGAGTATTGTTATAAATTCATGGACTGTGGTTCTAAAAGGTTCATATTATAATTCCGATAGAGGATTCAGGTGGGGTGATTGAGTTCCTATGTACAGGAATTGCTGATGAATGGGTCGTGACTTTTTATGGTCTGCAGAATGGACTCCATTTTAGAATCAAATGACCTAGGACTATTGTAGATGCATTATTATTGAAAATGCATACTATGGGTATGTGCGGGTGGTTACCCTGGCATCAATTTGGTTAAGTATGGTTATATGGCGGGACCTTGCACCATCCACACCCAACATTTTCTCTGAAAGAAGAATGTCTTCCTATGAGTGAGACTAATGATGAAGTTGGAGATTCAATCTCATCTTGATTTATAGTTGATAAACTAGTATCCATCTTGCTCCACACCTAAATGCTTTTTCTTTTTCGCCTATGGGGGGGAGGTCTATTTTCTTATAGATGCAACTTAAACTTGGTGACTCTCGGGGCATGGTAAGGGTCCACTACAACAAGAATAAGATATTACTATATTGATGTTAGTTTTACATCTTAGGATGAACCTACCCAAATCCTCGTGCCTGAAAAGTTGTAGATTGACTAGGAAAAATCCCATGGCTACAAATACGGTCATATTGGCACCATCCATTTTTCCCTCTATGCCATTGTAAGACCATACATGAATGTTAACAGCTTATGCATTGTCATAGACACTTGACATAACTAGCTATCTGATGTAATCATAGGTGGATTTTCCAGTCCCCTTCACGATGGACCACCGTTTGGCATGGTTTACCCCAAGTACTCTGTCTCCTTAGTTGATCCATACATCTATGACCTCCTCCACTCCTATATTCATCCACAAATTTTTTACATGAAAAGACAGTCCAAAATTATTCATCTTAGAACTTTGATCACTATCCGTTTCGACAATGACAACATTCCTCCACTCCAGCCCCAAGTCCATCAAACTTCACACCTGGTAAGCGAGGTGGAATCTGGTTCTAATAAATCCACAACTCCCATAACATTTGAGTGGACTGGAATCCAATACCCTAAACTTTGGGAAACTAAATATGACCAATATCAACAATCCGCCCTTCTAGAAGATAACCAGAGAAAAGTGAAAGCCAAGCCCATTGATTTCAATCTAGAATCATAGTCTTTTCGGTTACCACAAGAAGTTTAGACAACCTTGAGAGAAAAGGTTAAAAAGATGGTCGAGGACTATCCCTCAAGCTCTATGCCCTGAGGAACCAACCTTGTTATAGAACATAATGGGAAACATCAATATTGTCCAGCCTGCAATCAACTGATATAGAAGTTGAGCCAGGTTGCTCAACTCGACTGACCTCACATCCTATTTTTTTGTTAGCTTCTTAGAGAAAAAACCTCCAAAACTGTCAAGGTCTCTACAAGAGAAGAATCTTATGTTCCTTGTAGAATGTTTCCTTCCGACAGTTTGAGTTGATGGTTAGAAGAAAAGGGAATTTGTCCCTTATGCCATAGTATTAACATCTATTGCATCAAGTACTACCACAACACAAGTTAAATATGCAAATCTACAGGTTGATCTAGAGTGAAAGACCAAAGTTTTTTTTCACAGAGATGTCCTCAAGGTCAAACAAGTAGTCTTTGAAGAGAAAGAAGCATGTGAGAAACTACTATCAAGACTCTAATTTCTAGACCACAAAGTTGTTGATATCTCAGTCCTAACAACTGCCCATGCAAAGTTAGAACAATGAGGGACAACAATTTTATCCATTTGGTCTAACTAGACTCTAATCATAAAAAAATTAGGAACCAAGGTACCCACACCAGATTATTCGATGTTAGACAAACCCACCAAATCTGTTATGTTTATAGATTACCCCGAACATAATCTAAAACGAACCTATAGTTTTAGTGTGGCTAGTCATGAACTATCTACTTGGAATTTTGGAATCCAAACAATAGAAGAGATGTTGGCACAGGAATTGGTTGAAGAAATTGATGAAGCCAATTCAAAAGTCTTATCTTTCTTGCAACAAGTGCAAAAAAAGGGTCCTCCTCTCATAGAGGCCCATGTCAAATAGTTCATGGTTTATGTCAAACAGGAACCAGGAGACCCCCTCTCAGAATTAGCAAGGGTGAAACATCCAGATCGGTTTCAGTCATGGTGTTTCTTCCATGTCAGTACCCATTCAGGCCATGCCACATGAACTTATGTTTTTTCCCAATTTCCAGCCCAAACATGAAATGGAGAATTCCATTAATATCCTCAATAACCGGGCAACAAAAAAATAGGTGGATGACCCTACCCTTTCTCCCTGTAGTATAGCTCAACTAATCGTTAATGGATTTGGTGGCCTTATCCATACCTGGTGGCATTATGCCTCTACAGAAGGTAAAGAATTCATCGTTAGTCACATCTATCTTGTGGTTCAATTACTTATTGTTGTTTGTGCATATTTTTTCGCCCTTACAGTTGATGAAGACCCAGATCATTACTATGAACTGTTCATGTCTAACTAGTTAGGCAATATTGGTCTTATAAAAGAATACTTATGCCAAATGCAGGATTGGATCATTAGATCTAAGTACTATTAAAATGTTGCATACATCAAACGATATATCCATAATATTCCTAGTGTTCTTCCCAAAGCCATCGACAAATAGTTTGAGGAGAAACATCTCTCCTAAGATGGCATGACCCTAGTAATGGTGCGCAACCACAAAAAGAAAGTCATTGAGGAACACTGTTTAGCCAAACATGTTATGACTGAATTCAAGGAGTACAATAATATCTTTTCCAATAAGTTTTGCACAACAGTTAGCCAGATGCCCAACTAGGGTAAGGGAACGTTTAATCGTGATCCCAAATTCCCTTGCAAATCCAGAGATGATCCAAAGAAGCATTGATCACCAGAGTAAGTTTCAGCCAAAATCTTACAAGAAGCCATTTCAGTGTGGAAGGAATCACTTCCAAAAGAAAATATCGTTCCTAAGACATTGCACGACACCATCAAAGTAAGTCTAATGTTACATCTATAACAAGGAAGGTCATTGGGAAAATGAATGCCCCTAGAAAGCTTCTAAGCTTAAGCTTGCATCCTTATTTTAGGACACACTAGAACCAAGCATGTGGGATTTATTCTATTATGATCTTGATGACAAATCATATGGAGAAAAAATACTATCCCAACAGTGACTTAGAGCCCAAAGAAGAAGATGGAAACCCCATTACATGTTTTCATGAAAGTTATGACAATGATGATAGTTTGCAGTCTTATAAATTTTGCATGTTTTCTATGCCTAACAAATGACTTGTAGAAATCCAGCAAAAACTTGCAAAAACACCATCATGGCAGTGGAATCTCTGTAGAATCTTCATAATGAGATCCAAAGCATTACAGCCACCATTACCACATTGAATCATCCCCAACTAAAGTCATCTAGTTAGATGACGACTAAGCGAAAGCAAAAGGATCTAGCCTATTTGGTTCCATCCCATTAGCATCCTGATGAGTGTTAAGCTGACCATCCGATGAAGCACATAGAGCGGCAACATGTCAAGTGTGCTTCTTGCACTTATTTGTGTATGCAGATTAATGACACGCAAGCAAAGATCAGATCCCTTGCCGCCAAGATCTAGGTTCTCAAAGCACAATTGCACTAGACTGAAAAACAAGTTGTTGACTCCTCTCATGAGGATTTAGAAAAAATTTACGGCTGAATCTCGATAGTTCGGAAACTCCTTCCTCTATCTCGCTTGCCCCTAGTTATGCACAACGATCTAATTCCCCTAATCTGTCACAACTCTAGTGTGGTAAGTAACTCTCTCTCTCTCTTGCCAACCCAAGCTGTATATTCCCCTTCCCTTTTGGCCCCCCGATTGTAAACCTTATTCATTAGATTGTTTACTTGATTTTGACGCCCAGATCAATTTAGCTCGACATTTTTCCATTCCTCCTTTTTATTGGGATAAATCAATGGACGGTGGAGCCATTTGGTTCTATGTGTTCCCTTCCTCACCAAGTCATTGATTTACCGGTCTCTATTTAGTCCCACTCTGTCCAATGTACATTCTCAGAATTAGATGAAATCCCTACAAACATCATTCTTGGATCTGAATTCTTTACCCATTTTTCCCCCATTTCAATTGATTATCAAAAATTATTGTTTACTCTTGCTATTTTTGGTAATCCTATACAGGTTCCCCTGAAGACTTCTAGTACATTCTCTGTTTCCCATATATAGAAACAAGAACAAACAAAGTCTGTAGATGTCCCAAAGAAGGCACAAATCATTTCATTTTCCGCAGCTCATTGACAAGATTATCTTCAATATATTTCTGAGAAGATTTTCTAGTAATGTTCGTCAGACATCCCCAATGCTTTCTGGGCAAGAGAAAGGTATGTGATCGATCTGACATATGCAAATGATATCCAGATCCACCCACAAAAAGCTTCAGTTGCTTTGATGATTCCAACAGAGTTGGATTATTTCCAGAAGGAGATTATTGATCTCCTTGAAAAGGATTTGATCAAACCAGCAAAGAGCCTATGGGCTTGCTGAGCCTTCTATGTGAATAAACATTTTGAGATGAAAAGAGGCCAACTGCGCATGGTGATAAACTACAAACCCCTCAATGCAGTGCAAAATAACATGTCGTATCCCCTGCCAAATCAAGAAACACTTCTACAAAAGAGGAAAGGTTGTAACATCTTCAACAAATTTGACCTGAAGTTTAGTTTCCACCAAATCAAAATAGCTATCCAATATCATTATAAAACAACCTTCGTGGTCCCACATGGACAATTCCAATGGAAGGTAATGCCTTTCAACTTCAATAATGCTTTTTCTGAATTCCATAAGCGAATGGAAGATGTTTTCAAAGGTTTAGATTGGTTTATCATTTATACAGATGATTTACTTGTCTGCTCCAAGAACATCCAGGAACAACAGAGGCACCTGTAGATTTTTTGCGAGCATTGTATTAAGCATGGACTAGATTTGTCCAAATCTAAGATGGAGATTGGATTAACAAATATAGAGTTATTAGGGTTGAAGTTCAAGTTGAAGATCACAAATAATGCTGCAAGATCATGTTCTTGTGAACCTATAGAATTTCCCAGAGAAAATCCCTGACAAAATCCAGCTGCAATGGTTTCTTGGAAGTATTAATTACATCAAATGATTCTCAAAAGGATAGGCCCAAGACTTGGTCGTCTTGTAGTAGTGCTTAAAGAAGTCATCGATCTGATGGAATTCAACCATGACTAAAGCAGTTAAAAATATCAAAGAGAAAGTCTAGTGGCTTCCTCCTCTAAAGCTCCCTACTGACGAAGGATCCTATATCCTTGAAAATGATGCATCTAATATAGCATGGGGAGGCGTTATTCATTCACACATCAATGGCATCAAAGAGATATGTGGCTATGCCTCAAGAAAATTACATGGAGCTGAACTGAACTATCCTTCAAGCCATAAATAGGTACTCATAGTTAAAAACAATATTGCAAATTTCAGGCTTTATTTGAAACTAGTAAAATTGCTAGTAAGTACCGACCTCAAGATCATGCTTGGCATGATAAAAGAAAACCATGACCTGATAGACAATAATGTTTGTGTCATGCGAAGGGTAGTCTCTCTCGAAGGTTATGACTTCAGTATTGAACACAAGCCCAGATACCTCAACTGCATAGTAGACCTCCTCACACACAAAGTTGTTGTCCAAACAGCTTGACATAAGTGTTTGTGGGCCCCAATTAATTTTCTTTATTATGTGTCTGATTCGGTCCCCATATGTCTTTGAACCTTAATGGATGAGATAATGCAAGCTTGAATCTATAGCTGAACTAGAACTCACCGTCATGTAATAAGTGGACATCAAATATGAATCCTATAAATGAGAGGCTACATCCCTTATATTATTCAATCTGACTTGTTCTAGTTTTTGAGAAATTATTTGGAATTCTCTTCTCCTCTTCTTCTCAAGATTGATGCTAGATTATGCCCAGTTGACATAACTAAAGCGAATAAAGTATCAGTCACTCAACAAGTCTATAACATAGTTTCCGACCTGTGTTTGTAATCTCCTTCCACATTCAAGAGATAATATAATATTGGTGTTTAACTATAAAGAATTGTGCTAGAGTTGTCTTTGGTATCCTGCATCAATCTATCTTTTTCACCTACATGGGGGGGGGGAGGTCTGTGCTCTTCTGGATGCGACCTAAACTCGTTGACTCTCGGGTCACAGTACGGGTCCACTACAACAAGAATAAGCTATTACTCTATCGGGAAAAAGAGGATTGAGAAACAAAATATAACTTGGCTCTGATACGAAGGCAACTCTAGCACAATGTTTTATAGTTAAACAACAATATTCTATTATATCTTGAGTGTAGAAGGAGATTATAGACATAGGTCGAAAACTCTATTATAGACTTGTTGAGTGACTGATACTTTATTCACTTTAGTTATGACAATTGGGCACAACATAGCATCACTCTTGAGAAGAAGAGTAGAAGAGAATTCTAACTAATTGCTTAAAAACTAGAACAACTTAGATTGAATAATATGAGGGATGCAACCTCTCATTTATAAGATTCATATCCAGTGTCCGATTATTACATGACCAGTGAGTGTCGGTTAAACTATAGATTTGGGTCCAAGTGGACAACTTGTGTTATCTCATCCCTTAAAGTTTGAAGACATATGGGGACCGAATCAGACACATAATAAAGAAAATTAATTGGGACCCACAAATGATTCTTTCAAGTTGATTGGACTGCTTCTTCATGTGTGAGGCGGTCTACTACACAGTCGAGGTATCTAGGCTTGTGCTTAGTGCTGAAGTTGTAAGCGTTGAGCCAAACTTCCCATTGCATGATGCGGACATTGTTGTCTACCAGGTCACGATTTGATTTTATCATGTGAGGCATGATCTTGAGGTCGGTACATGCCATAAATTTGACTGGTTTCCAATAAAGCCTAAAATGGGTCATACTTCCTTTAACTACGAGTACCTCTTCATGGCTTGAAGGATAGTTTAGTTCGGCTCTATGGAATGTTCATGAGGCATGGATGCATAACTCTTCAATGCCATTGATGCATTCAAGAATAATGCCTCCCTATGTTGCATTAGATGCATCAATTTCAAGGATATAGGATCCTTCGTCATAAGGGAGCTTTAGAGGAGGAAGTGACTGGACTTTCTCCTAGATATTTTTCACCACTTTAGTCATGGATGAATTCCATGGGATCAGTGACTTATTTAAACATTGTTGTAGGATGACCAAGTCTTGGGCCTATCCTTTGTAGAATCATCTGATCTAATTCAGACTTCCGAGAAACCGTTGCAGTTGGGTTTTGTCGGGGATCTGCTCTGGGAAATTTTGTAGGTTCACAAGAACATGATCTTGCAGCGTAATATTTCCATTTGTGATCTTCAACCCAAAGAACTCTATATTTGTTGATCCAATCTCCATCTTGGATTTGGGCAGAGCTAGTCCATGCTTAACACAATGCTCGCAAAAGATATGTAGGTGCCACTTGTGTTCCTAGATGTTCTTGGAGAAGATAAGTAAATCATTTATATAAATGATCAACCAATCTAAATATCTGAAAACATATTCCATTTGCTTATGGAATTCAAAGGTAACATTCTTTAAGTTGAAAGGCATTACCTTCCATTGGTATTGTCCATGCGAGACCACGAAGGCTATTTTGTACTGATCTTGGACAACTATTCTAATTTGCTAGAAACTAGACTTCAGGTCGAATTTGCTGAAGATGTTACACGCTTTCATCTTTTGGACAAGTGTTGCTTGATTTGGCACAGGATACATCATGTTATTTAGCACTGCATTGAGGGGTTTGTAGTTGATCACCATGTGCAGTTGACCTCTCTTGATCTTGGAATGTTTATTCACATGGAAGGCTCGGCATGCCCATGGGCACTTCGCGGGTTCGATCAAACCCTTTTCGAGGAGATCAAGAATCTCCTTCTAGCAATAATCCAACTCTCTTGGACTCATCAAAGCAACTGATTCTTTCTGTGGGAAGATTTGAATATCATCTGCATATGGAAGATCGACCACATACTTTTCTCTTGCCAAGAAAGCATTGGGGATGTCCGACAAACATTGTTGTATTATCTTCTCGGAAATATATTTTAGATAATATTATTGATGAGCTGTGGAAAACGAAATAATTCATGCTTTCTTTTGGACATCTATAGGGTTTGGGTATTTTTGTTTCTGTATATGGGGAATAGAGAATGTACAAGAAGTCTTAAGGGGAACTTGTACAGGCTTACCAGAGATTGTAAGAGTAAACAATAATTTTTGATAATCATTAGAAATGGGGGACCAACGGATAAAGAAACTAAGATCCAATAATGATGTTTGCAGGGATTTAATCTAATTATAAGAAGTTACATTGGATAGAGTGGGCCTGCATAAAGACGAGGAAATCAATTACTTGCTGAGGAAGGGAAAACATAGAATAGGTAACATTGGCTCCACACTCCATTGATTTCTCCCAATTAAAAGGAGGAATGGAAAAATGTCGAGCTAAGTTGAGTTGGGCATTGGAATCAAGTAAACAATCTAATGAATAAGGTTTACAATTGGGGGGAAAGAAATTAAGGGGAATATACAACTTGGGTTGGAAAGCGAGAGAGAGTGACTTACCAGGGTAGAGTTGTGATAGATCGGGGGAATCAGGTCGTTGTGCATAACCAGTGGTAGGTGAGATAGGGGAAGGAGGTTCTAAACTGTCAAGAGGCATAGCTACAATTTGTTCTAAATCCTCATTAGAGGAGTCAACAAGTTCATTTTCAGTCTCGTGCAACTGTTCTCAGAGAATCTAGATCTCGGCAGCAAGGGATCTGATCTTTTCTTGCTTGTCATTAATCTTCATACGTAGATAAGTGCAAGAAGCACGATTGTCATGTTGTTGCTCTA